>VYZP01041117.1:10673-32686 GCA_013400635.1 Hypocryptadius cinnamomeus
TGTCCTGCCCCAATTAACGCCCAGAATTAACCAAGTCTGGGTGTCCTGCCCCAATTAACCCCCACAATTAATATATATATATATATGTATAAAATAATATATATGACATATAGATTAAATATATAATTTCTATATTTTACATATTTTATAGTTTAATTTATGATCTAGTTTAATTTATTATATATCATTACAGTTTAATTTATTCCCAACAATGTACTGTGTGTTTGTAAGTGTTACAACTCAAACTCAAACGGGAAATATTCCTCTGCTCAAACATTCTCACTCGTAATTGCATTTTCCCTGTAATGACATTATCAGAGCATCTTTCAAGCTCCAATTAATGCAAACCTAATTCTCCTTTAATACCAGTACCAGGAGGATTTGAACTTAAGAACACAGAGATTTATCTTGGAGCTCCAGGATGATTTTCAAATGCCTTTTGTACGAGTTTTACCCTGCGTGGAGCTCGTGGAGAGATCTGCATCAGGCTGAGCACCTGCCTTTGGTGGTTCTGGTACTTGCACTGCAGTCTTTGTGCAGAATGCAATTGTGACCTGCAGAGACCGTTCTGGTTATGCCAAATAATAAAAGACAGACTCTGGGAATTAACCAAACTTCTATTCTTAGGTATTTCTGTTATATCAGTAAATAGATAGAATTATTTCAATAAATATATAGAATTATTGGCAGTTCTGTTTAACTGCATCTTGTCTCAGAATGGGCAGCACTAACTTTTAATTTACTTTTGATTGCAGTTAATGGTAGAACATATTACTGCAGTTAATGGTGGAATGTTGTTTGGATTTTTTTTTACAGTAGACCTTTTTTCCCTGAGCTATTTCAATCCACCTTTCCAGAGAATATCCAATGTAAATGTGCAGAGCAGGCAGCACAGCACATCTCAGTCATGTCTGATGTTGCATTAACATCACAGAAGTTTTTTTTTTGGCTTTTTTTTTTTTTTTTAATGGGCTTCTGTGAAATGAAAACAGGTGTAAAATTTGTGTCTGGTTTAAAAATTTATAAGTGAAGTCCCACCAAACGCTAAGCGGGCCGTTTGCTGATATATATTACACATATATTTATATTATACATATAAATATATGATATTTAAAGCTCAGGCACAGCAGAGGGGAGGAGAGCAGAGCCCTGAGCTGTGTGTGCAGAGCTGGGAAATCACTGGGCTCAGCTGAGGGAGCCCTGAGCACTCCTCACACTCTGCATTTGAGCCCAAGCTCACCCCAATCACACAAAAAATATGAATATTTAGAGCCCCAGCTCGTTAATTCCAGCCTTCAACAAGCACAGGGCAATGGGGAGCAACAGGAAAACCCCAGATCTGTGCTCTGGTGTGGGCCTTGATGGTTAATGATTAAAAGTCAGTGGGAAAACCAGGAGGTTCCTGCTTGTAAAAACCCAAAGGAGGGATGGGGCTGTTAGAGTCTCAGATGCGGAGCTGATGTGCCCAAAGCATTGCCAGGCTGGCTCTGTGCAGTGGGGGCTGAGGGGGTTCCTTGGGGCTGGTTCATGGGCACATTGTGGGGTTTTTGGGGCTGACTCAGGGCACATTGTGGGGTTCTTTAGGGTTGTCTCATGGGTGCACTGTGGGGTTCTTTAGGGTTGTCTCATGGGTGCACTGTGGGGTTCTTTGGGGCTTCTTGTGGGTACAGAGCAGGGCTCTTTGGGGGCTGGTTCATGGGTAGATTGTGGGGTTCCTTGGGGCTGGTTCATGGGTACATTGTGGGGTTCTTTAGGGTTGTCTCAGGGCACATTGTGGGGTTCTTTGGGGCTGTCTCATGGGTACAATGTGGGGTTTTTGGGGCTGTCTCATGGGTACATTGTGGGATTCTTTGGGGCTGTCTCAGAGGTACAGCATGGGGTTCTTTGGGGTTGTCTGATTGATGCATTGTGGGGTTCTTCTGGGACTGCTCTGGGGTGCAGCATGGGGTCCTTTGGGGCTCTCTCAGAATGCATTGTGGGGTTTTTGGGGTCGTCTCAGGGTACATTGTGGGGTTCTTTTGGGACTGCTCTGGGGTGCAGCATGGGGTCCTTTGGGGCTCTCTCAGAATGCATTGTGGGGTTTTTGGGGTCGTCTCAGGGTACATTGTGGGGTTCTTTTGGGACTGCTCTGGGGTGCAGCACGGGGTTCTTTGCAAAGAACCCCTGGGCAACAGAAATGCTGCAAGGAGCCCTGCCCAGGGCACCTGCCAGCTGTGCCTCAGCACCCAAACCCAGGGAAGGGGCAGCAAAAGGGAAGCTGAAACCTAAAGCTGCTGAAAGCAAATTTATCTCACGAAAATCCTGCATTTGCTGCTTTTCAGGGGATCTGCAAAAGCCTGGAATAGGATTAAGGAGAGGGCACGGGGATGAGGCGGATCAGGGATCAGCCAGGGGCTGCAGCTGGCACGGAGGGGCTGCAGCTGGCATTGCTCCCTCCGCGGGAATTTCCTGCTGGGAATGGGCTGCAGGCAGCTCTGGACGGGGATCCTGCCCTCGGGGAGGGGATGGGGACAGGGATCCTGCCCTTGGGAAGGGGAAGGATGGGGATCTTGTCCTCAGGGAGGGGAATGGATGAGGATCCTGCACTCGGGGAAGGGATGGGGATCCTGCCCCCAGGCAGGGGAACAGGATGGGATGGGGATCCTGTCCTCAGGAGGGGGATGGGGATCCTGCCCTTGGGGAGGGGATGAGGATCCTGCCCCCAGGGAGGGGAAGGGGATGGGGATCCTACTCTCGTAGAGGGGAAGGGGATGGGGATCCTGCCCCCAGGGAAGGGAATGTGCAGGAGAGCAGCACTGGAGGCCCAGCTAAAGGCAGAGAGGGGATCCCTGGGGCTGGAAGGGTTTTACAGCTCCTGGGCAGGGCAGCAGCCTTCTCCAGCAGCCCCGCTGGCACATCTGGGGCTCCCTCCTCTTCTTCTGTGGGCTCCCACCAGGGGTGATACTCCATACAGAAAACCTCTGTCCTTGCAGCCTTCAAACCAGAATTAAAGCATTTCAGGGTTGATTTCTTCACTGAACACAAGCACTGCTGGACAGGGGTCAGCCCAGCAGGTGAAAAAGATTTCCTTCCTGTACTGGGAAACTTCTAAACTGCAATATTTCCCTGTTCTGTCAGGAAATAAATGTGTTCAGAGCTTCTGAAGAGCAAAACCAAAGAAAACTCTTGGGAGATGTTGAAGAACATGATTTGAGTTGCTGTTTGAATGTGTGTTCCTCTGGCAAATTATAAAAATAAACCCCTCCAAACACATTTCTAGGTGGCACCAGGCAGAGCTTTGGTGTCAGATCAATATTTCCAGCACCTGCAGCCCCCTGGCCCCACAAGAGAAAGGTTCATTCCCCCTCCCCCTCTTCTTCATCCACCGGGTGATTCCTAAGTACAGCTCACAACCAAATGTCATTTCCGTTCCTGGCTCCATTCAGACACTGCTAATGAAGGCTTTTGTAGAAGACTCTGAACTAATTAGGGTTAATTGAGCCTGCTTGTGTGTTAGCTACTGCAGCACTTGTCCTGACAATTGGAATATTTTTGTGATTAGCCAGCCTAAATTCAGGTTCTTTTTGTGGCTCTGTCCATCCTGGGCTCTGTCCATCCTGGGCTCTGTCCATCCCAGTCCCAGTCCATCCCAGTCCCTCTCCATCCCAGTCCCAGTCCATCCCATTTCCTGTCCATCCCAGTCCATCCCATTTCCTGTCCATCCCAGTCCATCCCAGTCCCTGTCCATCCCAGTCTGTCCCAGTCCATCCTCGTCCCTGTCCATCCCAGTCCATCCCAGTCCCAGTCCATCCCAGTCCCTCTCCATCCCAGTCCCAGTCCATCCCATTCCCTGCCCATCCCAGTCCATCCCAGTCCCAGTCCATCCCAGTCCATCTCATTCCCTGTCCATCCCAGTCCATCCTAGTCCCAGTCCATCCCAGTCCATCCCAGTCCCTGTCCATCCCAGTCCATCCCAGTCCCTATCCACTCCAGTCCATCTCATTCCCTGTCCATCCCAGTCCATCCTAGTCCCAGTCCATCCCAGTCCATCCCAGTCCCAGTCCATCCCAGTCCATCCCAGTCCCTATCCACCCCGGCCCTCTCGGGCTCCTGGGAGCTCCAAGTTCCCGGCTCAGGGCAGAATTCGGGGAACAGACGGCAAGAGCCCATTAAGCAGCACGTGGTACATGAATATTCATTTTCTTGCCTTTGTTATTTACATAAATTCAGCACAAGGCAAGGCTTTTTACAGTCACTTTAGCTTTTTTGGGCTTTTTGGATAGAAATGTTGATCCAGCTGCACACATTCCTTTGTATTACAGCAATACCTTTTATTTTTCTCTGCCTTTTCTGCTGTTGGAAGTGAAAATAAGTTTTCTTTTTGAATGATCAGTCTGGAAATGGGTGGTTAGGTAAAAGGACTGCAGATGTGTCAGACTTTGTGGGATGGGGGGAAAGGCAAATCCTGATGTTCAGAAATAGGGAATGGTCCAAGAGGAGCAATTGCAGCAGTGAATTTGGAGCCAGGTCAGTTAGAAGACACGGTTAATAAAACCTGATGGAACAACAGCAAAACATCCCGGCTACAAATTCAGTGCAGGGACACAAACCGAGGGGAGGGGACAGACCGCGGTGCTGGATGGGCTGTGCTGGTTGTTGTACCTGGGAATGCCCAGGCTGCCCTGGCTGAGCCTGGCACCGAAGGGGTGCAGCGAAGGTGTTTGCCATGGACAGCAGCAGAGCCACCACCTGGGCTGTGCCCAGTGCTCCATGAGGAAAACATCCTGTGATTGCTTCCAAAATCCTCTGATTGCCTCCAAAATCCTCTGATTGCTTCCAAAATCCTCTGATTGCTTCCAAAATGCTGTGATTGCTTCCAAAACCCTGTGATTGCCTTCAGAATGCTGTGATTGCCTCCAAAATTTCCGATTGTTTCCAAAATCCTGTGATTGCTTCCAAAATCCTGTGTTTGCCTTCAGAATGCTGTGATTGCTTCCAAAATTTCTGATTGCTTCCAAAATCCTGTAATTGCTTCCAAAATCCTGTGTTTGCCTTCAGAATGCTGTGATTGCTTCCAAAATCTTCTGATTGCTTCCAAAATGCTGTGATTGCCTTCAAAATCCTGTGATTGCCTCCAAAATTCTCTGATTGCTTCCAAAATCCTGTGATTGCCTTCAGAATGCTGTGATTGCCTTCAGAACCCTGTGACTGCTTCCTTGCCATTCTGGACCCACTCCATAAACATTTTCATTTACAGTTTGTGTGTCTTTACACTGGGAAATAGAAAATGGGGCACAGAGCTCAGCGTGGTGCCGGTGGGTTTGTCTGTCTCCTCAGCCTGGCCTTGCTCCTTTGAAGAGAATTTTCTCACTAAGCACCAGGAGAAGTATCAGAAGAAGCAGCTGCCTGGAAATGAGTAATTCTGAGCAGCCCTGCGAGGTGTTCCTGGTTTAATTGATGTGGGGAGTGCAGAGCCAGCCCCAGAGGAAGGAATCCGGCCTGGCAGAGCAGCCCAACTTTTCCCAGGATGGGATCTCTCCTCCTGAAACCAGAGCAGCAGCTCAAACACCCCATTATTGCTCATTTTACACCCCTTTGCCTCACAAAACTGGTTTTGATCCATTTCCACCTGCCTGTTTCTCATCAGAAACTTTCCTGGGCTAAACCTCTCTCCAGTTATGCTTTGCTGGTTGGCAACTATTCCCTTTTTTAATCCACGAAAAAGGAAAATGTGTCCCTAGGAGGTGTTAGGCAGGTGAAGGCAGCCAGAAGTGTGTTCCACACGGGAGAGAAGCTGGGAGAGCTCTGCAATTATCAGGAGCCCTCCAAAAGCTGATTTATGTGGAGGTGAAGGGGATAAAGAGGGAGCAGCCATCTCCCCTTCATCTGCAACCTTCACTTGAGCTCTGAAGGTATTTAGATAAACCACTCTGGGTTTGGCCTAAAATACACTTCCCATCCTGCCCCAGGGGGAGTGAAATAAAATCATTATCAGTTATCACACAGAGATTTAAATTAAGTTTTGTTTTTTTTTTTTTTCCCTTCATGAAACTGAACTTCTGAAACAAAATCTCAGAGAAGAGGAATTAATTGCTGGATCTGCACTGAATCACCAAGAGACCCGGTTTTATTTCTGTGGTGCAGCAGAAAGTGCTTTATCAGGAGGAATTCACGTGGAGGAAAACCAGGCATGTCCCACTTATCGAACACAAGTATGTCCGGGATGTTTAATTATCTCCTGATTAATTAATTTAACATCAGGGCAGGCAAGGACTGCGGCGTGTTCGGTGCCTGCGCGCACCCCCAGCTCTGCTGAGTTAAAGGCACCTTGTGGCTCTCACCTGCAGCTGCTGTAAATGAATTATTTCTTTCCTGAGCTCCTTCATTACCCCGAGGAGATGCACAGAACACGCCCGAGCTCAGGTGATTTGCAGCATCTGTGCTGAGGATTTAATGCCGTGTACTCCGTGTTTGCAGGGATAAAACACGGGGGCAAAACAAGTGTGAGGCATTAGATGAAGTGCTTGGGAAGCTCTCAGTGCACTCAGCGTGAGCAGGGAGGATGTTTTCCTTGGGTTAGCCTGGATGTCTGATGGAGATTTCATGGAGATGAAGAAGCAGAGCACAGACACTGAATAGCTGAGGTCGCCACCAAGGTGGGACTGTCCCCTTGGCCACGTGGAGATGCCTCAAGTGGCCTCTGCTCCCCCCAAAATTTCCTCAGGGTTAGAAGAGGAAATATTTAATGTGACCAGACAGATTGATTGCAGTGCCTAATTAGTCAATCAAGCCAAATTGCACTTGGCAAACACGGCACAATTGCATTACAATGGGAACACAAAGGGGATTCTGCTTTTGTTACCGGTGGTGGGAGGGTTTCTTTGGAAATTACAAGGATTTCTTTGGAAAACATGAGGGTTTCTTTGGAAAACACCAGGGTTTCTTTGGGAATTGCAAGGATTTCCTTGGGAAATGGGGGTTTCTTTGGAAATGACAAGGATTTCTTTGGAAAACATGAGGGTTTCTTTGGAAAACACCAGGGTTTCTTTGGGAATTGCAAGGATTTCCTTGGGAAATGGGGGTTTCTTTGGAAATGACAAGGATTTCTTTGGAAAACATGAGGGTTTCTTTGGGAATGACAAGGGTTTCTTTGGGAAACACGAAGGTTTCTTGGGGAATCACAAGGATTTCTCTGGAAAACGTGAGGGTTTCTTTGGGAAACATGAGGGTTTCTTTGGAAAATGTGAGGATTTCTTTGGGAAACACGAGGGTTTCTTTGGAAAACGTGAGGGTTTCTTTAGGAATCACAGGGATTTCTTTGGAAAACACAAGGGTTTCTTTGGGAAACACGAGGGTTTCTTTGGGAACCGTGAGGTGGAAGCTCTCAGACCAGTTCCTGGCCCTGGCTGCATTAGTGAGCAGAAGTTTGGGGCTGTGAAGTTTGGTCTGCCTGGCTCTCCCTGGCTGTGATGGTGGATAATCAGCCAGTGATTAATGCTCCCCGTGTTAATTGATGTCCTGCTCAGCTGTCCCTGGCCGTGGGGAACCCCTGAAGCACAAAAGGAGCTCCAGAGAGTTTTGCTTCAGGTGAGCACTGACCCAGGGCTGGATCTCTGCTGACTTCCCCAAACTCCTTTCCTGGGAATGGGGATTCTGAGGGCACTGCAGGGACAGTGGAGCCTTTTCTGTCACTGTCTCTTTCCAAACACTGCCACACAGGATCTGTAATTAAATTTACATCTTTTGGAGGTGGAAAGATGGATTTACTGGTGTGGGAGGCACAGATATCAGGGGGACAAACCACTTCGTACATCATCTTCTTCTGTGGAAGTGGAGTTTGGTTTCTGTCTAAATACGGCAGCCTGGTAATAAAACTTAATTCATAAATTATAGACGGGTTTGGGGGTTTGTCTGTAGGTTTTTATTTTGTGTTTTGTTTTGCTGCTCCTCCCTTCCTGTCCAGGTAAATGCTGAAGTATTTCAAAGCCTCCCGGTGCAGGTTGGGCACTCAGAGAATGAATCAGCCTGTCAGGCTCAGACCAGAGGCTGCAGACAATGCACAGTGGTGTGTCACGGTTACTTAGCAACTCCAGCTGAAGAGGTTCAGGTAGAAATCGCTGTCATTTCCATGGGTGAGATCTCTCCCCCCTCCTCTGTATACACAGCGTTTTTTTCCCCCAACAGATAAAGTCTTTTGTATGTTTTAATGATCTTTCAAATTGAGTTTTCAAAAGAGCCTGCTATTTCCGCAGGGCAATCGGAATTAAATGATGAATTTGGAGGATCTGAGTGTGGCTCACAACAAGAGCAGGAGGCATTAACCCAGGATGGATAAAAACATCCCTCTGCCACGAGAGGAGCTGGGCAATCCTGCTGGCATTTTCCTCCCTAAAAGTTGATATTGGCAGGTGTGTGCTGGTCACCAGGGAGCCAAAGCTGTGCCCTGGTGGCACTGGGAGGGGGAACTGGTTTGCACTTTCCTGTGCTGGTCACCAGGGAGCCAAAGCTGTGCCCTGGTGGCACTGGGAGGGGGAACTGGTTTGCACTTTCCTGGCCCTGCTGAGGACACTGGCTCTGTTTGCCAGGAGGAACCCAGGAGCTCCCTGAGCTGCCTCCTCCTGGAAGATTTGCCTCTGGCAGCAGGTTAAAAATAATAGCAGCTCTGAAAGTTTTATGACAGCTTCGGGGTAAGTGTTACCTGAACATCAGCAGCTGCAACACAAACACGCCTTAAACCCCACAGTTCATGAAAGGATAATGAGGACAGGCTCCAGGAGCTCTGTGGGGTTCAGGGGGTGAGAGGGGCACAGGAACAGCCCCTGGCACTGAGCTTCAGCCCTTCAGCTTTGAACTGGACTAAATATTTGCTGGTTCAGGCCTTGGGAGCTGAGGGGAGCTGGGATTCTCCTCTGGGGACGGGGCTGTGCAGCCACTGCCACCTTGGTGTCACTGCAGGGCTGGGGGGCTGGAGCAGAACCATCAGCCCTCTTTTTCTTGGGCAACATCCCAGGGGCTTCTGGACCTGGAAAAGGTGTCTGTGAGACAGGGACAAGGGGCTGATGTGGCTTTAATCTGAGCTGGGAATTCCCCAGGAACGCTGAACCTCCCGCCAGCCATTCTCTGTGGGATGGGGAGAGGCTCTGGACGCTGCCTTCTCTGAGCAGAACACCCCAAAATCCTTCCAAATCTCCTGTAGGAAGCTCGTGGCCTCTTCAGGAGCCTGACAGGGACTGAGGTGTGTGGAGAGAAGTTGTCCTACCCCAATCAGTGCCACCACAGAGCTGCTCAGAGTTCAGGAGGAGGCTCCAAGTGATCAGCGTGGAGGAAATGGAGCCCCTTAAGGACATGGGGCTGATTTGATCAGCGTGGAGGAAATGGAGCCCCTTAAGGACATGGGGCTGATTTGAGTTGCCAGAAAGAGCAGGAATAAATAGTGCAATCAATGCCTGCTATAAATACACATTAATTTCCCTGCACTTCTCTTTCTCTTGCTTTGTGTCTAGGCTGGAAAGACAGGGATCTGCTAAGGAAGGCAGGACCTCCCTTGGAATGGAAATGTAAACCTCCTCCCTCCAAATTATTATTATAATTTGAAATTAAGGGGCTCTCAGGCAGAGATATGAGAGGCAGCCCAGCTCTGAGCAGGGCAGGGAGAGGCCAGCTCAGGATCCCAGCACCCGAGCAGGCGGTGAGAGGTCCCTTTTTCAGTGAGGTGGGTGATAATGAGGTCCCAGTTCAAGCTGCTCTCACAAGCAGAGGCTCACCCCAATCCTCCCAAATCTTGGCTATTTCTGCCCCTCCAAGAGAAACTCCCAGGCAAGAGAAATGCAACCCAATGCCCTCCTCCCCTGAGCTTGAACACTTTTGTTTTTCACAGTACCCAGTTTGCCCTCCTCCCCTGAGCTGGGCCACTTCTTTCCTTTTTCTTAAGCACCCAGTCACTAGTGTTTCCTAGCAACTTCTGGGAAAAAATCCTGTAAAAAAAGTGGCTGGGAAACACTAACAACTGGAACTGGGAAGCTGAAGATGGAGGTGGAGAAGGAGCTACTGGAGTGGGACCTCCAGGGGCTGCTGGGGTCGGTGAGAAGGTGTCTGGGAAGGAGGTGAAGACAAAATGCATGACTGGTCATGAGGTCTCTCTTTTATCAGTTCTGCTCCATTTGCATATTGGAGTTAATTGTCCAATTCCAGCTTTAGCCCATGCAGTGCCATCCTTCTTGTTTTTCTCTCTCCAGCCCACGTTGTTTGTGCTCTTGGGGCTGAGATTTGGATCATTTGTCCTTGGTGCCCAGCTGGAGCAGGAATTGTTTTGTCTCCCTGCTCTGTGCAGAGAGCTCACCATCCCCTGATGTGAACCCAGACCCACACACTAAAGCAGCACAGAATCTGAAAAATAGAAAAGCTCAAACCTGAGGCATCAGAACCTCTGGTACGTGTGCCCAGGAAGGAAATGATAGCCAGGGCTAGAGGAGCCCTGCCTCCAGGCAGGGAGAGGCATGGGAAAAATGGAATTTTTTGACAGTGTGGATCCTGGCACAGAGAATCCCTTCTATAACTGATGGATTTTCTCTTCAACTAAAAACCAGGCTTTAACTAAAGCTTGGATTTTCTAAAGATTTTAAACTAAAGATGGATTTTTTCTTTAACTAAAAACCAAGGTTAAACCACAATGCTTTGTCTTGAAAAAGAACTAGGAACAAAGAAAAAGCAGAATTTCAAACATGAACTCTGAGATGTTGGAGGTGTCACACCTGAAGTGGGTGCAGCATTTGTGATGGGCTGTGAGGGCTCTCCAGTCCCTGCAGCAGTGATCCCGAGGGAATTGGCTGTGACCCTGGGGAAGGGGAACAAGGGGGCAGCGCTGCATCCAGGAACTCCGAGGTGTGTAAAGGAAACTGCTGCAAATGTGAGGATATTTGGCATTTAAGGGAAAATGGGAGATGTGGGCAGCTGCACTGTGGGCTCTCATTTTTGGGTAGTGATGTGCTCAGCTGTGAGCAATGTGCCCAAGCCCTGCTCAGATAAATAACAAGGCAGTCCCTGAACGTGGCTCTGCTTTATTTATTGTTTGCAGGAGTTTTATGTCCTGGTGTTACATCTTGTGCTGCCGTTGAGTTGCACGGGCTGTGTAATTTAACTGTGCACTGATTCATTGGCTTTCCAGAGCCCTGCATCTGCTCCTGGAATCACCTGGCTTTGGGTGGGAGGCAGGAGAGGGATAACTCCGGAATCTGAGGCTGCTCTTGCCAGGTTTAGTCACCACTTGCTCTTCCCTCCTCACCCTCTCTGGTTTCTGCATTGGTTTCATTTTTTAGGAGCTAATCATGATTCTTTGTGTACCCTGGGCAGCCTGGAATGACATCCCAGCTGGGGGTTGGGTACTCTGACACCTGTGTGACAGGTGATTAATGTGCTTTACAAAAGACTGACTCCAGTAAAAACTGAAAATATGCTTTTAACATTAAGAATGTGCTGGAAATGCTTTCTTCCCCCTGCCCAGGACAAGGAACATCATGGTTACATTATTTTATTACTGCACTTTCACAGTGAATTTACTGTTATTTTATTACTGCACTTCCACAATGGTTTGTCCATCCAGGGGTGTAAATAATGCATCAGGATCTCACTGGGATGATCTCATGGAAACAATTAGATGGTATCACCTAAATACCAGCTTAGCATTACCTGTAGGAAATCTGGGGGCCTCTCAGAACTTTGGAAAAAATTGTGATGTAAAGATCATCAGCTGTCAGCTGCCATTAACTGGGAATTTACTCCTGTGGAGTAATTAAGTGGAGTAAAGTGTAAGCCTGAAGAATAAATTGCATCCCACTGTGGGCCTGTCTTTTTTTTTAATGATTTGTTGGGGGATTGTTATTTAAAAAATAATAACAAAAAAAGAAGAAAGTATTGCTTGTACTCAATTTACAAAAGGAGCTCATGGAATGTTTATTTCCTCTGAAGAGCTGCTGACAAGAGGAGGGGAGGGCAAACAAAAATCATTGATTAAGCTTTTCCCAACTGTTCAATGGTTTGGATGGTTATTGTTGCTGGGATTTTTACTGGAGCTTTTTTCCCCAAACAGGTTCTCAGTAGCTCTCAGGTGGAGAGCAGCTAATTCATCAGAAGAGGTGGAATTTGGGTTAAATCCATTCAGAAGCTGGTGTGCAACAAGGTGAGCCCTCACAGGGTCAGCTCTGGGGTTTTTGGCACTGGTCACAGGATCCTGCCCACAGCTGCTCTGTTCCACCCAAGGAGAGAAAATTTCTGCAGAGCTGTTCACTGCCTTTGCTGAAAATCCCTTTACAGAACCTCTTTAAACTCACAGATTATGCTGTGCATATCATTCTGTACTAAATCAAAGTGTGGGATCAAGTGTGAGGTTCACAGCCAGGTTTAGATTCAAAGGCTGGTGCTCCAAGGGCGGTGTTGTTGATGTAGATGAGCATCTACCTTTCAGCACTAAGCTTTGAGTTTCCACAGACTTGGCTTTTCATAAAAAAATAGAACTGAAATAGAGATGGAAGAGGGATAATCCTGACACTGCTTGTGATCTCAGCTGCCTCTGTGACCTTTTCCCGTGGCATTAGCTGGATTCGCAGTGGCTTTGTACTTCCTTCTCCGAATTTCCTGCTGGAAGATGAAAGCTGCTCATGCTCCAGGGAGTAATTGTCCCAATAATTGTGTGCAGGGAACGCCTCCGACCAGAGTGGCCGTGACCTGCGCTGGTGGCAGCGGGCAGACCCCTGGTGTGGGTGGTCTGAGCCCTTCCCAGGCTGATCAGTCTATGATCAGGAGCAGGTGGGCTCTGCAGCACCCCCCGTGCTGGGCTGGGGGGAACAAGGAGTTAATGGGGCCTTGGGAGGGTGGGAGGAGGAGCAGGGTGAGAGCTCGGTGCTGGTTCCTGCTCTGATCCCCCTGTGAGGTGAACCCAGCAGGAGGGGGGCAACGGCAGGAGATGGAGAGTGGGTGCAGAGCTGGGGGCTGCTGGACGTGTCCTGTGACACATGTGTCCTGGGCCAGGTGTGTCCTGATGGATCCCTGCTGCTGGGTGTGTCCCATGCCAGGTGTGTCCCATGCCAGGCATGTCCCCTGTTGGGTGTGTCCCCTACTGGGTGCATCCTATCGGATCCCTGGTGCCAGGTGGATCCTGATGGATCCCTGCTGCTGGGTGTGTCCATGCCAGGTGTGTCCCCTGTTGGGTGTGTCCCCTGCTGGGTGTGTCCCATTGGATCTCTGTCCTGGGTGTGTCCTGTCCTGGGCGTGTCCTGTTGGATCCCTGTCCTGGGTGTGTCCCCTGCTGGGTTTGTCCCCTGCTGGGTGTGTCCTGTTCTGGGCATGTCCTGTTGGATCCCTGTCCTGGGCGTGTCCCCTGCTGGGTGTGTCCTCGCCTGGGCATGTCCTGTTGGGCATGTCTCCTGCTGGGTGTGTCCCCTCTTGGGTGTGTCCTGTTGGATCCCTGGTCCTGGGCGTGTCCTGTCCTGGGCGTGTCCTGTTGGGTCCCTGCTGTTGGGCGTGTCCCCTGCTGGGCGTGTCCTGTTGGGTCCCTGCTGTTGGGCGTGTCCCCTGCTGGGTGTGTCCTCTCCTGGGCATGTCCTGTTGGGTTCCTGCTGTTGGGCATGTCCCCTGCTGGGTGTGTCCCCTCTTGGGTGTTGGATCCCTGGTCCTGGGCGTGTCCCCTGCTGGGCGTGTCCTGTTGGGTCCCTGCTGTTGGGCGTGTCCCCTGCTGGGTGTGTCCCCTGCTGGGCGTGTCCTGTTGGGTCCCTGCTGTTGGGTGGCCCTTCCGCCAAACCAAACCGAACCACCCGGACCCAACCCTCATCCCCCACCCTCGAGAGCACCCTGCACCCGTCATTCCAGGTCTGTGGATGCCCAGTTCCAGGAGCACCACGGGGATGGATGGGTGGGGCAGTCACCAGGGGTTTGTCCCCTGCTTTTGCCAAAGCCACCAGGAGTGTGACCACAGCAGCTGTGGCTGTGTGGAGCCAATCCCTGGTGGCCTGGGATGGCCCAATCCAGTCAGCAGGGCTTTAATTTAACAACTCCCCAGCAGTGGCTCCCACTCACAGCGATGTTGCAAAGTGATTTTGTGCACTGCTTAATTAAGAGCTGCTTGCAGGAGAAATCCTAATCCATTAGAGGTCGATTTATGCCTTGAAGCAAGGTCAATTTTTCTTTTCCTTCCTTAAATCCGTGCAAAGTTGGAACTTTCTCAGTGTGTGAGCTTGATTTTGCTTTTTTATCTGTTTAGAATTTTGCTGTCTGATTGCTGCTGCTCAGCAAATGGCACAGAACATGTCCTGGGTTTTGTGAGTTTTGTTTCTGGTCCACTGCTCTGCCTCGCTCTTGAATAATGAGAACTGGAAAGGGAAGTGTCTGATTTGCCACTTTTGCACCTGTTTTAACCCAGTGTCTCTTTGACAAATTGACACTTATATTTACACACAGAAATAGATATAAAACATACATGGAAACATCCTGCACCTTTTCACCGGTGATTTCAGTGCAGTCAAGTGGAGATAAGAAGGAATCTCATATAATTTAATGAAGAAATTGTAAACCCTGAATTTGCAGAAACAACTGCATGCCACGGTGGGCACCCACCACAGCTTTGTTGTGCCTTTAACTGGTTAAACTGGGATGAAGAGAGCAGGCTGTGCTTTGCTGGAGGATGTTTTTGGAATTCCTCAGCACTGCTGGCTGGCCCTTGGAGATGTCCAGTCATGTCTGATGTTCTTGAGCAGAGCTTGCTGCTAAACCAACCTTGATAATCACAGTCCCCAGAGGCTGCTGCTCTGCCAGGGATTCATTCCTGCCAGCCTCAGCCTCCACAAACCCTGCCAAGGCAAAAATCACATCCACTTACCACCACTTTGTCAGTACAGGGCTGAGGAACAGAAAAAAAAAAAAAAACCAACAAAAAACAACAAAAAAAAAACTTTTAAAGATGGAGCCTTGATAGACGGAAGAAAATTCTGGATGTGTTCTAAACCCAGCCTCAGTGTAGTACAGCCCACTCAGGACACTTGGAGCTGCTTGGCCAATCTCTCCCTAGAAAACCTGTTGTTCATGATTTAACTGGAGGACTTTGGGGTTTCTGTTGTTGCAGGCTCTCGTTTGAGGGGGCTTTTGCACAAGTGGGGGCCCACAAACTGGGGCTGTGGGCAGCATTCCGTCAGGGTGGGAGAACATCAGCAGGGGAGCCTGGGCAAAGCATATCCCTGAGCCTGAGGTGCAGTAAACCCCGGGAATTTCTTGAGCTTGAATTTGCAGCAAACCCCGGGAATTTCTGCAGTTCTCTGTTGTACACCCAGCAAGCTGGATAGGCACAGGAAAACAAGCAGAGAATGAAAAACGTAGTAAAAACCTTTCCTAAAGAGTGAGATCCTTTCAACTGGGCTAATCCCAGCCTGGGGAGGACAAGAGGGGTGCAGGAAGCCGGGCAGGAATTTGTGATTGAAGGTTCCTGGTGAAGAGCAGAGCAGAATTTGTCCAGACTTTGAGTGAACATCATTCCCTGCCAGGCTGGAGATGCCAGCTCTGAAGAGGTAATTCTGCATCCTTCAGGGAGCTTGGGCACAGCTGGTGGGGGCTCTGCTGAAAGGAAAAGCCTCTGGCAAGTTCCTGCTCTGCAGGGAGAGGAGCGGGGCTCTGCACAGACAGATGAAGCTGTTGCTCAGGATGGAGCTGCTGTTTTCTGTCCAGCTGCTGCTCACAGAACAATTTGTATTCTCTGAGGGGGCTGCTTTTCCTCTGCCTTCGCTCTCCAAAGTTCAAGCTCCTCTTCTGGAAGTTGCATTTAACCTTTAAGAAACAAGCTGAAGTCGCTGTCCGTGACCTTGGAGGATGGGGGCAGAGAGGGGAAGAAATATCACAGCGTCTCACCAGAGACACCTTTAGAAGTACCTAACAAGGCATTTAATTTCAAACGGGAGAAAAGGACACTTAACTCGAGTGACAGGAGCTGGAGAGGGGCAGAGGAACATCCTGCCACAGGCACGCTCAGGACATGCGGTGACAGGCGCAGGAGCTGGAGTGGCAGTGTCCCTTTTGTCACACAGCCCTGGAAAAGGTGCCAGAGGAACGGAGATAAGAGCAGAGCAGGTGCTGGGAGAACGAGCCCTTCACGTGGCAGGTGACTTTTCACAATGGATGGAAAGGTTATCACCGCAGAGATTGCAGGTGATAATGCTGGGAGGAAATGTCATTTCTCCCCTCTTTTTTCCCTGCCTTTCTTGTCCTGTTGATCGCTCTGTGACACAAAGAGGGGTCACAGCGCTGCTTTTGAGCTGTCTGGAGGCAAACGCTGATTGTGATGCAGATGGTTTGTCTGATGTGGTGCAGGGAAGGAACTCGGTCTTTGTGAGGCTCGGAGTGAATAGCAACTCCTGCGGTATCGATCATTAATCTGACAGGAACTGCAGACAGACCTTCCCTGTTGGGAGTGGGGGCAGCTGAGGGTAATTCTGGTGCCTGAGCTGGTCAGGAGTCAGGAGGGGTGTTGGTTGGGTTTTTTAAATATTTTTTCTCCACGTGGTCTTGCTACAACACATCTTTCCCAGTTCTAATTCTCTAAATTATCTAGTCTTTTTTAAAGGCCATGTTTTGAAACTTGTTGAAACATATTTCTAGTCCAATCTCTCTCTCAGCAATGTCATCTCTATTCCGTGGCCTTCCTAAGCCAGCACACCTCATCCCAGAGTTTGTATACAGATGTACAAGACTGTGTGAGCTTTTGTCTCAGGTTTAGCTGGGTGTGGTTTCAGTTCCCATCTGTCAGAGCTGGGGCAGTTCTCTACTGTTCTTTGGCAGTTTTGTCTTTATCTCTCCCACAGCCAATCCTCCCTCCAGGAGATCTCTTCTGTTCATGGGCCATTAATTATTAATTATCTTCTGTTCATGGGCCACTGAGTGTCCCTGCATGGCTGATAAAATTCCATCACCCCATGGGGAGATGCTCCGCCCAGAGGAGGAGCCAAGCATTCCTACCTGGATACAATCTGAGGTTTGGGACACCACAGCAGCCTTTGCCCACTGCATTCCCAGAGGAAGACCAGGCCCATCTACTCCCATGCTGTGCCATCCCTTGGGGGGAATCGGGATAATTGGAGGTATTGGGGGTCAGCTCCTGACAGAGACCCCCAGTGCTCCCCTTTCTGCAGGATCCACTCCTATTTCCGTGGGATCCACTCCCATTTCCGTGGGATCTGCTCCTGTTTCCGCGGGATCCACTCTCATTTCTGTGGGATATGCTTCTGTTTCCGTGGGATCTGCTCCTCTTTCCATGGAATCCACTGCCATTGCTGCAGGATTCGCTCCCCTTTCTGCGGGATCTGCTCCCATTTCTGCGGGAACCTCTTCGGTTTCTGTGGGATCCACTTCCCTTTCCTTGGCATCCGCTCCCCTTTCCTTGGCATCCGCTCCCCTTTCCTTGGGATCCACTCCCCTTTCCTTGGGATCCACTCCCATTTCTGCAGGAACCTCTCCGGTTTCTGTGGGATCCACTCCCCTTTCCGTGGGATCTGCTCCCACTGCAGGCCCAGCACGAGGCACCTGCTCTGTCACGGGCACGCTCACCTCTCTGCAGAGCTGTAATTGAGTTAGGGAGGTTACCATGGCAACCCCGGCAATTAATTAAAGTGCCTGGGCATGGGAAGTTTATAGATGCAGAAAACATTTTCATATATAAATAGTGCAATCTGTTTGTGCTCCGAGGATTTGCCCCTTCCCTGCTTCTCCTCTAATCTCAGCTGAAGAATTGAGTTGTTTTGGTTTCTTTTTCCCCGTTTTTTTTCTCCTCTGGGGATTGATAAATAACTGAGTTATTGCCCATAAAGTGGGTAAATAAAGTCCCTGCAGTTTGTGTCCACCTGCAGAATGCTGAGTGAGAGGATGAGCCTTCCCAGGGCAACCCAGGCCACTGTCCCCAAGCTCTCGTGTCCCCAGGGGTGTCCTGCTGGCTGGGGCACTGCGGGTGCTCCTGGCTCTGCTCTGCCAGGACAAGGCACTCCCAGCCCAGCCGTGCCACAGGTGAGATGTGTGACCTGGGCAGGCAGCAGTGCCCGGGCTCTGCCCTGCCTTGAGTGCTCGTTGGGGGCTGTTTTACAGAGGAAAATCAGCAGCCAGGCAGGGCAGTGCCCCCGTGCCCAGCCCAGTGCCCCGAGCCTGCCCTTGGAGCTGCCAATGGCACAGGGAGGTCTCAGAACTTTCCAGGTTTGGTTCTTTCCCTTTCAATGCCAGCTTTGCTCCTCTTGGTTTTGCTCTGGGCTGGGGAGAGCTCCCGGGGCTCTCTGGGGTCTCCGTGAGGCTGAGGTGGTCTGAGAGCTTGCTGTGCCTCCTGCAGGGAGGGTGGTGGCCCAGATCCGCAGGAATTGGATGTGCCCTGTCCCCGTGATGGACCTGCAGCACCTCCCACCCTCCGAGGGGAGGGCAGAGAGCCCCAGAGAACATTTCCATGCAGGACTTTAAGGGAACCTGCCAGCTGTGCCTCTGCCACCCGTGTGCAAATCAAAGGCACAAATTCAGGATTAACGCTGAAAGGCCGAGCTTTGAGCACTGAGCTGATCTTCAAAAGCCATCAGCTCCTGAGTTTGCTCATCAGAGTCGTTATCAAAGCACAAAGGAGCTCCTGCTGCTGTGACAAATTGTCCAGGATCACACCTGCAGATGGTCCCGGGCAGCCTCAGAGCTCCAGGAGGGGCTGCAGGTGCGGGGGGAGAGGTTGGGAATGCCCCTGCACACCTGAGCACTCCCACAGCAGCTTTTCCAAGGCTCAGGGCTGCCTTGTTGGGCTGCAGGAACTCGGTGTGGAGCCTCAGGATGGAGCAGCTGATCCCTGTTAAATCTGGGGGCATTTGTGGGGTTGTGATGCAGTGAAAGCCCTGGGCAGGGTGGGCAGAGCTGAGGAGGGACAGTTCAGCTTCATCAGGGGCTCAATGCCAGGTGGGACAGGCAGAAAAGAGGCAAAAATAATCCCCAAGAGGACAAGAACTGCAGGTGCAAAAGGAGAAGAAAAGATGGATGGTTGTTCGTGGCAGAGGAAGGGATTCAGGCTGGCAAATACCTGCAAATACCTGTTGGGGGTGAGTCTGGACCGAGTTTTGTGAATTCAAACTCTGCCACTTGTTCTTTATGCTGGCACCTTCAGGAGCGGGTGGATGAAGGGTTGGGGACAGCCCCAGCAGTGTCTGAGAGAAGCCCCTGAATTAAAGCTGCTGCCATGAAAGGGACCCGTTCTTGGGGTGATCTCCTGCCCCTTCCTGCATTTCCACCCCCGGGAAGGTGCAGATTTCACTCCCTGGCGTTATTCCCTTCCTCCCCATTATTCCATCGTTTTAGCCTCGTGTACTCCAGTGCACTGGGGATTTCTAAATGGTGTGTAAAATGAACATCTGCCACCGGCAGGGTTGGCACATCTGGAGCCGTTAATTTTTCATTATTTCCCCGTGTTGGAGGTCAGATGTTCACGATGTGGGAACGCAAGAGATTCCACTGGTGGGTTTAATGTCTCTGAAGCAGATAATTCTATTTACAGAAGTGTTTTAAACCCCCAAACTGTGAGAGCTAACTGCTAGAAAGGTTTCATTTTCTAATTATGTATTTTTTTAAAATCAAAAATCCTGCAGAATTTACCCAAACACCAACCCATTTATGACTTATAAAAGTTTGGAAAGTGGATTATTCTTCTCTCTGTTGTTTCCTGGATGGCTCTGCTGGGCTTTGCTCTACCTCTCATGTGCTTTTTACCTATTTCCTGTTTTAAGCAGGACGAGTCACTTACTGGCATTAAGAGTTTGGAAGCAGAATAAATAGAGGTTAAATATATTAAATATACAAAGCTCTAAGGGAACTCTTTTTTGGCCCATGGTCACTTTTCTTTGGTGCCACCAGGGAGGTGCCCTGATCCCAGGGGCTCTGGAGCTCTCCCAGGGGGAAACTGTGCTGGTGTGGTAAAAAATGATCAGTAAAACCCGGAGTTGTGACCTGTGTGCTGTGCCCTGGCTGTGATTTCAGCTTCCTCCCTGCACCCCAGCCCTTCCCTCCCTGCCCGGGGCTGGGCTCGTCCCTCCTGCTGCTCCGAGCACAGCAAATGTCACCCAAAGGTCACCCAGCAGCACAGAGCTCTGCTGGAGTGGATGCTGAATTTCAATGGGGAGGGGAAAAAAAAAAGAAAAAATTAAGGAAGAAAGGAAGAAAGTTTTAATTTTCTTGGCATTTGCTGCGTGTGGAGCGGCATCGCCTCGGGCCGGGCTCGGTCTGGCTGGGAACAGCGGCGAGCTCTGCAAAGCTCAGGCTCTCTCAGAATCCTCACTTCCACCTGCAAGGACAAACCCAAGGACAGGGAAGGGACAAGGATGGAAGGGACCCAGCTGAGCCTCTGCAGGGCAACGTTTTTACCTGAATTTCGGGGCAGGGAGGAGATGCCACCCCTGAAATCCTTGCTCCCCTCCCCGTGGCCTGTGTCCTGCTCAGCCTGACTGGGATGTTCCCCCTTGAAACCTCTCCAGGCAAAATCATCTCCTGGTTATTCCCCCAGCCAAACG
This sequence comes from Hypocryptadius cinnamomeus, assembly GCA_013400635.1. Taxonomy (NCBI): domain Eukaryota; kingdom Metazoa; phylum Chordata; class Aves; order Passeriformes; family Zosteropidae; genus Hypocryptadius; species Hypocryptadius cinnamomeus. The sequence goes on from VYZP01041117.1 coordinate 31,196, forward strand.
GAGCTCTCCACTTACAAACCCCTGCAGTTGTGTCCAGATGAAGCTCTACCAGCAGAGATCCCTCCTTAGCTGCCCCAATACCCTGTTTGCTAAAGCTCTGCTGCTTCTCCACCCCCTCCAGGCTGGGGAGCACCTCAGAATTATTCAAATAAGTAAAATAACTCCTCTTTCTCCTTTTTGGACATAAACCTCTGATGTTTGTGGATTCATTTTCCTAACAGCAGAAAGTCAGTTAAAATCCTGACAGTGGGAAAGGTGCTGTGATTCCCTTCCCCTGTCCCTCCCTGGTTGTTCCTATTTCATTCTCCCTGCTGTGGAGGGCACTCGGAGCTCTCTGCAAACACGGGGCTCATTAAAGCCCTGCTCCAGAGTTCACACAGATTACACCAAAAGTCTTACACCCAAAAAAGCATGCTGCTCTTTATAAAGTGCATTTCCCCCTGACTCTCCTTGAAGGATTTACACCCCAGCTCATTTTCCTAAACAGCTGTTGGGTCCTTCAGGAAATATCCCAGACAGGCAGAGCCCGTTTTTTCCACCCTTTTTAAAATCCCAGTACCTGGGATTATTTTATTATTTATTACTTTATTCTATTTATTAAAGATAAAAAGAGGAAATGAGGCAGCAGAGGTTGTTACTGGGGACCCTGCTGGAGCAGGAGCCTCACCTCGGGCTGGCTGGAATTGAAATTTTGGGGCTGAATTAATAATGAGCCCAGCTGGGAAATGCTGCCTGTGCCCTGCAGGGCTGGAAACGTCTTCTGACATTAATAAAAAAGGGAGAGGGGTGGTACCTGGGCAGAGCAGGGAATTAAACTCATGGAATAAAAACCTTCCCTGAGCTCCTGACAGGCCAAGGGATGCTCCTGCTGGCTCTGACACCTTGCAGGAGGAATTTCACAGCTCCCTCCATCCTTCCCTACACTTCCAGGGATTTTTGGTACCTCTAAGCAGGGAAATGACCTCATTATCTCCATTTTCACCCCTAACAGCACCAGGGAATGTTCTGGGGGGGAGGTCACAGAGCAGTTTAAAAACCAGGGAAAAGTAGAAATGAAGGGTTTTTCCTCCTTCCTCAGCATTGTGTTTGTGGGGAGACTTTACTGGGCTGGGCTCGGGGAAAGAAGCACCAAAAAACACCATCCCCACCTTGGGAGCACCAAAACCACCCATCCCTGTCTCAGGAGCACCAAAAAACATCCATCTCTGCCTTGGGAGCACCAAAAACTCCATCCCTGCCTCAGGAGCACCAAAAAACACCCATCCCCACCTCGGGAGTGCTAAAAACACCCATATCTGCCTCGGGAACAGCAAAAACCCTCATCCCTGCCCTGGGAGTACCAAAACCATCCATCCCTGCCCTGGGAGCACCAAAAACATCCATCCCTGTCTCAGGAGCACCAAAAACCAGCCATCCCGATCTAGAGAGTGCCAAAAACCACCCATCCCCACCTCGGGAGTGCCAAAAAATACCCATCCCTGCCTCAGGAAC
>VYZP01041117.1:32901-59125 GCA_013400635.1 Hypocryptadius cinnamomeus
CAGCCATCCCTATCTCGAGAGTGCCAAAAAACACCCATCCCCACCTCAGGAGTGTTAAAAACACCCATATCTGCCTCAGGAACAGCAAAAACCTCCATCCCTGCCCTGGGAGTACCAAAACCATCCATCCCTGCCTCAGGAGCACAAAAAACCCCCATCCCCACGTCAGGAGTGCCAAAAAATACCCATCCCTGCCTCAGGAGTGCCAAAACCATCCATTCCCACCTTGGGAGCACCGAAAAAATACCCATCCCTGCCTCAGGAGCAGCAAAAACCACCATCCCCACCCTGGGAGCACCAAAACCATCCATCCCTGCCTTGGGAGTACCAAAAACCTCCATCCCTGCCCTGGGAGTACCAAAAACATCCATCCCTGTCTCAGGAGCACCAAAAACCAGCCATCCCTATCTCGAGAGTGCCAAAAAACACCCATTCCCACCTCGGGAGTGCCAAAAAATACCCATCCCTGCCTCAGGAACACCAAAAAAACATCCATCCCCACCTTGGGAGCACCAAAACCACCCATCCCTGTCTCAGGAGAACCAAAAACCAGCCATCCCTATCTCGAGAGTGCCAAAAAACACCCATCCCACCTTGGGAGCACCAAAAACCACCCATCCCTGCCTCAGGAGCACCAAAAAACATCCATCCCCACCTCGGGAGCACCAAAAACCCCCATCCCTGCCTCAGGAGCACCGGGGCACTGAGCAGGAGCCTCCTCCAGGTGTGACTCCGAGCAGCTGCTCCTGCCCTGACCTGACCTGGCAGCTCGGCCAGGGAGAGGGGGAAATTCTTCCCAGAGAGAAATTCACTGCAGAGAGAAAAAAGGGAAGGATAAAAGGGCAGGGAGAGGCCGTGAGAATGCTCTGAGGGGCTCCCAGGCAGGGCTGTGTCCGAGCAGGTGATGCACAGCCTGCCCCAGCACAGCCCAGCCTCTTGTCCTTGATCAACACCTGAAAAACAGCTGGGCTCTGTTTGCCGGGACATTTCCTCTCCCCAGAAAGCCTCTGCTCACGCCCCAATGTAATATATGTTATAAAATAATTTGTGCTAAAGGAAATTAAAACCCACAGCATTTTGTGTGCTAAAGCCAGAGTCGGCAACAAGCAGTAATAGGCTAAGTGATGAGGATGGAGATTCAAACACCAGGAGGACGACTGTCTCCAGAGATGTGCATTTCAAGGGATTTTTTTGGTCTGACAAGACCCCAGCAGGAGGCATTTGACAGGCATCATCAATAAGATAATATTCAATGCCAGAAGTTTATCCCAGAAGATTTTCACCTGACAGGATTTCGGCAATTATTCACCAGTTTCGAGAAATGCGGCAGCAAGAAAGAAAAACAAAAACCTATGATAATATGCTAAAGAAGGGCCCCTTCAGAGCCCAAAAGGCTGCATAAAACAAACCCCTTAGAAATGACATTTGAGACCCACGGGGACTTTGGTGCCATAGAGGCCAAATCCTGGGTTTCCCTGACTCTGATCGCCTGGCTCAGAGTCAAACTGCTTGTGGCTTTTTCCAAATTTATACTTTGATTATTTAATAAATTGCCTTAATTATTGGAGTATTCATTTATAACACCAAGTGAAATAAATAGGGCAGGAAATCTTTCTTCTTTTTAATGCCTTTATTTAAAAAAATCATCTCAGGTGGGGAGAACTGACTGGTCTCTTTGCACAAATGCCACTGCTGCTGTTCCCCAGGAGGTGGCAGGGAGCAGGAGGAATGATGCAGCTGTGTCCTGTGTCTGCTGATATGCAGGCAGAGCTGGGGTCTTTTCCCACAGGAGTACTAGAAGATTCCACGATTTTGGTTTGATATTCAAGGTCCTCCTTCCAGCCAACATCCTTAAGTTAGGGTGAGAGGTAAAAAGGACTTCAGCAGACACGGGACTCAGTTCCTCACCTTTAGACATCACTTAGATCTCTTAATTCCATGTTGGCTCGTTGTTTTAGAGGTTTTTTGGCTGGATTTGGGTAGGTGCTTGCTTATTTGCATCCCAGGTGCATTCCAATCTGCATACCAGGTTCGATGTCACCTCCCCCGTCTCAGGTGGCAGTCCAGGGGCAGTGGAGGGGGGATACCCGACACAGAGGGATTTTTAACCATTAACAACAGGTAATTAAAGAAAAACTGTTAACAATAGGTGGTTACAACATGAAATTATTAACAACAAACAGTTAAAACTCAAATGTAGCAGCAATTGGTTTAACTTGTTAACTCTGCAACTTTAAAAAAAAATGGACAGCTTTTCCACTCATAACACCAAGGACAAAGAGCAGCAGCGTCACCTCAGCCCAGCCGGGAGGTGCTGAGAGCCCGGGACCAGCTCAGCATTTTGCAGAGCAGTGAATTCAGCTGAGTGCAGCCGGGGAGGCGAATAAATGAACAAGGCTTGGGTCACTGAGCGCCAAAGTCAGGCTGCTGACACCACAGTTCCCGTCATTAGCGTGCCCGTTATTGGTGATTGGGGTTGGGAGGGAATAACAGCACTTTAATAGCACACAGAGTACAGAGGAAAGCGTTTCAAGCTACAAACAACAGCACAATCCTGGGAAAAACCCACAGCTTGTTTAGAAAGACAAATCTGCCGTTCCTCTCGCTGCGAAGCCAAACGGTGAAGTTCTCTCCCCAGGAATGTGGGATGCAGAGGTTTCAGCGCTGTCACAGCCCCTTAAATGGGCTGATGGTGACAAATCCTTTCAGGAACGCTTGTCACTCCTCGGCGAGTTTGTAAATCGAGTCGGAGCTTAAGGTACTTTTTCTTGCCTTGCATTTTAATGTTGTTGGTGTTTCCACAAGCCCGGATCTCTGTTCCTCATTTCCTGCTCATGCCCGGCTCCCTGAAGCTGACAGGTGCCCGTGATAATGAGCAGTAAATAATTGCTAGCCGTGGGCAAGTGTCTGAGCAGGAACCCAAATATTCCAGGTAATGAGGGGGAAAATTTATCTGCACATCCACCGAGTGGGGCTGGGGAAATCCAGGGTTCTGCTCTGCGAGGTGTCTGTCACCCACAAACGGGCTGACATTTCTCAGAAGAGCTCAGCTGCTAATTAGCACCTTTAAAAATCTGATTTTTTTTGCCCAAGACGTCCTGGCAGCTCGCAGACCTCACAGGAGTGACAGCAGTGCTTCAGGTGTTTCTCAGTGCTGGGTCTCGAGGGGAATTCTTGGATCTGGGCTTTGGGAAGGGCTTTAAGGTCAGGTTGTGTTTCAGGTGAGGCTTCAGAACCTGCCCAGAGCTTGAGGACAGTGGGATCAAACAAAGGGGAGCTGTGGCTGCTCTGGGGGAAAAATGCTCGGGTGGGGAAGGCACCATCTCTATTTTTCTTCTTTTAATTTCTTCTTTTTTTTCTTTTCTTTTTTTCAGATTTTACTTCACTGGTGTTGATTTAGGGCTCTGCATTGGAACTTGCAATCAGCACGGAGCTCTTTGGCACCAACGTGCACCAGGTTTGATGGGAGTATTTGATTTTACTCCACTCAAAGCTAAATTAGCTGCAAAGCCTCTCCTCCCCCCACTCCAGAGCATGGTTCTGGAGCTGAACTCAGCTCGGTGAGCAGAGCTTTGAGGGCACAGAGAAATTCTTTTTGCTGTGGGAATTTTGTCCCGGCCTGCTCACGTTCCTGGAAAGTCTTGAATAATCAAATGGGTCATTTCTGCTCAGCTGCTGTAATTTATTGTCCCACGGAATCCAGATCTTCTGAATGCTAATGAAAAAAATCCCCATCAGCCTGGCTGATGCCATTCTGCTTTATGACCTTATTAAATCTTACACTTTCCTATCATGTGGTGACAATTACTGGAGGACAGGCCAGGGCTCCTGCCACCAACACTCAGCGCTGTCAGCACCGGGCCCGGGAGATTTACAGCCCTGAGCAGTCCTGAGAGACATTTTTACACTGCTGACAGGATTATATAACAAGAGAAAAGGCCATTAACAAATACAAAGGAACGGGCGGCAGCGAGAGGGCAGGTGGAGAATGGGGCGGTAAATCCCGGCTCTGGCAGCCGGCAATAAAATCACCTTGTGGGAAGATTTAATGAGCTGAGAGGGGGCAGCGCTGGCACCCCGCACACCCCGGGGCTCAGGGTGGGCACTGGGCACAGCCCGGGCCTGGCTGGGGATGTCTGTGTCCCTGGGATGTCCCTAAGTGTGGGCACTAGCCCTGGCTGGGCATGTCTGTGCCCCTGGAATGTCCTGGGATGTCCCTGAGTGTGGGCACAGCCAGCCCTGGCTGGGCATGTCTGTGCCAAGGAATGTCCTGGGATGTCCCTGAGTGTGGGCACAGCCAGCCCTGGCTGGGGATGTCTGTGCCCCTGGAATGTCCTGGGATGTCCCTGAGTGTGGGCACTAGCCCTGGCTGGGCATGTCTGTGCCAAGGAATGTCCTGGGATGTCCCTAAGTGTGGGCACAGCCAGCCCTGGCTGGGGATGTCTGTGTCCCTGGGATGTCCTGGGATGTCCCTGAGTGTGGACACAGCCAGCCCTGGCTGGAGATGTCTGTGCCCTCAGATGTCCCTGGAATGTACTGGGATGTCCCCAAGCCTGAGCACAGCCTGGCCCTGGCTGGGGATGTCTGTGTCCCTGGCACGTCCCTGGAATGTCCTGGGATGTCCCTGAGTTTGGGCACAGCCAGCCCTGGCTAGGGATGTCTGTGTCCCTGGGATGTCCTGGGATGTCCCCAAGCCTGAGCACAGCCTGGCCCTGGCTGGGGTTGTGTGCCAAGGAATGTCCTGGGATGTCCTGGGAACTCACTGCCGGGTGAGTGGGCTGAGAGCAGCTCCAGAGCAGGCAGTGAAATGCTGGAGGGTTATTTTGATTTATGGCACCCAGGACATTCCTCTGGCTGCCCTGGATGGCTCCAGACCCTGGCAGGGGGCTCAGAGACCTTGGCACGGAGCCAAAGACACCTGTGCCTTCGATTTTAACACATGGAAAAAATTACCAACTTTATGTGAAGAGTTACAAGCCACGAAAGTTTAAGTAAAATAATAGTTTGTCACAGGGTGAAAAGGTAAGAGTTTTGGGGTTTTTAGAATGGGGGTTCAGGAGGCAAGATGGAGGGATTTGGGCTTGCTCTCTCCTTCCTCCTGCTTCTTCTTATCCTCCATCTTCTGCTGTGATGGTGGCACTTTTAGATTGGTTCAGAGTAGAGACAGACTGTCTAACAGAGGTGATAGGTATTGGAAAGTTATTGTAAATAAAGTACACGTAGTTTTTAGGATAAAATGTTGACACCAGCCCAAGGGCGGTCAGTGTGCCACGAACCAACCTGCCAGACAGACCTCAGCAGGTCAGGGAAAGAATGTAAGAGATAAGAGAAAATAAACAACCTTGAAAAGCAGAGCTGAGGAATCCTGACTCCTTTGATGGCTGGGCTGGGAAAAAGAGACTTTCTAACACCTCGGGGTCACCTCGACCACGGAGATTCCGAGCTCTGCTCTGCCTGGATTAATGACACGTTTTATTGCTCAGGGTGAGTGCCGTGGCCAGGAGCTCACTGTCACCCACTGAGGGCTCCTGGTGCTGGGGCTTTGTCCCTCCTTCAGTCTCTGGGATGGCACAGGAAGGGTTTTGGGGGCCTTTCACCACTGCTCGGGGAGGACTGAATAATAAATTATAGGATTTAATTAATAAATAATTCAATGAATGATTAAAACCAAAAAGCCACCCCCAAAGCTCCATGTGAGCCACCCTTCCCAGTGCCTGGTTTGACCCCAGCAGTGAAAGGACAGCAGGGTCAGGTGTCAGTAAAAGACTCTTTATTCATAAATAGCTGATATCCAGAATTCCAATCTGTACACCTCTCCCCAAAGGCCGGGGCAACACAGCTCTGAAACTCTACAGAAAACACCCAAAGTGTCCACTTTGACTTCTCCAGGACAATAGAACACAGCTGGTTGGCATTACCAAATATATATATATGTATATATATTTATATATGTACATGTGCTGAAAAAAGAAGCCAGTGCAGCCTTTTCCAAGGAGTCTTTCCCAAGTATTTTCACTGTACAACATTCAGAATTTACATTGATAGAACAAGGCACAGAAAGTGTGGTATGAAGCCAAGGCCATGCTTTTGATCCCATGTTCTGTCTCCCTTCCCCACTCCTTCAGCTTCACCCCAAGAAAGGTTCAGAGCTCTGCCCTCCTTCACCCCAAACACGCCGAGCCCGGGGCAGGGAGGGATGCTCAGGCAGAGCAGCCAAGAACCGACCTTTTCACAACCTTTTCATTGCAAAAATAAAGGAGCAGAAGAGAAAACAGGTCTTTCTAGAGGAATACTTGTGGGGTTTTTTTCCCCCTCTTTTTTAGGAATTATTTATATTTTGTGTTGGGCTGGGTCAAAGTTCCTCCTCCCATTTTCACCTAAGAGCTGGTCCAAAGTTCTGGAAGTTGAAAATGCAATGGGAGTTTTGTTATCTCTTGTCTGACACCGCCCAGAGTCTCACCAGACTGACCAGCACCACATTTCATCTAATCCAAATCAACAGAAGGAGCACATTTTACGTTTTTGTAGCCATTTATCAGCTGGGATATCAGAGTCACAGCGGGACGGGGAGCTGGAGGGGCGCCAGGTGAGGGGATGGAGTTTGTGTTCCCAAAGCTGTGTTTGTGAGCCCAGGGTTTGTGTGTGCCCTGCCCAGCTGGGAGAGGCACTCAGGAGCCCTGGGGCTCAGCAGGGGGAGCTGGGGTGGAGGCTGAGAGGGGAAAGGATGGAAAAATCCACAGCTTCACCTAAAAATTTGAGACTGGGGTTTGGGGTTTCCTCCTTCCCCCTGCAGTGCCTGAAAAAGGGACACCTGAAGGGATTCCTTGAGGAGATATCCCAACCAGGGACACCTGGAGGGATTCCTTGAGGAGATATCCCAACCAGGGACACCTGGAGGGATTCCTTGAGGAGATATCCCAACCAGGGACACCTGAAGGGATTCCTTGAGGAGATATCCCAACCATGGGTCAATATTCCCAATTCCAGCGTGGGGCTGGATGTTCCACTCTGCCAGAGCCAGGGGCTGGGCAGTGCTGGGAGGGTTTGGGAGGAACCCCCAAACTTTCCCCTCCCGCCGTGCAGGGCACCCCAAACTTCACCAATTCCACCCAAATCCTGGGGCTGGGCAGGGAGGGCTGTGAGCCCCTGCTGAAGCAGGAGCAGTGTCCAGAGAGGAATTTCCCCAATTCCACCCAAATCCTGGGGCTGGGCAGGGAGGATTGTGCAACTGCAGCCTCTCTTGGATCAGGAGCAGTATCCAGGGAGGAATTTCACCAGAGCTCATCCCAGGAATGAACAGCCCCTGGGAAACCATGGGCAGGCTCTGGGTGAGGGGTATTCACCCTCCCCTGCTGTGCCAATGGTGAGAGAGAACTCCCTGGGGGCATCAGCCAAGGAAAGGCCAGAGAGGCAACCCTGGAGATCACCCTTGGTTGTCAAGGCCTTCCAATCTCATTTCCTGTTTTCCACTCAGTTAATTACCAGCCAAGAACTAATGCAGCTCTTTGCTGCAATCTATGTTTTACAGGCAGAAACAGCCTGGAAAATGAAGATTCAGGTGGTGACCAGAAGCCCAGCCTGGTCCCTCCCTTGTTTAACTCACCGTGGACCTGAGCTGGGCCTTCCTTTTGTGGAAAATTGGAAGTGATCAGTTATTGAATGCTTTAAAACTCCCACAGCACTGCCTTGCAGGTGGAAATGAAGAATGGACTTGCAGTGTGATGTGAATATCCTGGACCCTGCAAGATCCCTTTCTGGTGGTTTATGCTGAATAAGATTCTCTGGAAGCCAGCAGTGCCCAGGCCAGAGAGGGGGAGAGCAGCTGTGGCCAGAGATAAAACCAATGACAAAAGCAGTTCACTGGATTGTAAGAGAATTGTGTTGATATCTCTTCATCTATTACAAAAATCCCAATAAAATTTCTGTGGGAGTGCAGGGCGGTACGAAATGGAAATGAGCTTTATGGTGCTGGCGGAGCTGGGAGTCATTTTTAAAATGCAGCCATTAGTCTGCAATGAGTCATGGCACAGAAATACCTGGGCAAAGTGCTCAGGAAGATGAAAATCTATTAAAGCAGATTCTTTGGTGATGTAAAATCAGAATGGCTCTTTCCCCTGAATAGAGCCGGGGCAGCCACGTGGAATCTACAGGGGGGAAATTCACATTTCCCCTTCTTTTACTTTCTAGTTCAGGAAAATTGTTTTTCAATTATCATAATTTATACAACAGAAGAAAGGAATGAATTTTTAATTTTTGGCCTCTAATCCTTTTCCAGGTGCTCCTCCACATCTGTGTTTTGGGTCAAATCATATGAATACGTGCACAGATTTTCAAAAGGTCTTTTTAAGAGAAAGGGAGAAAGGAAATAAATATTTGGGGTATTTCTGGTTCATTTGAAGAACACAAGAGCATCAAAGCAGTCAGGAATTGGAAGGAAAGCTCGAGAGTTGTCGATTCAGGTTCTCAAAGAGTGAAATCAGCAACAAAGACCTGCTTTAGTCAAAGGGAAGAAAAACCAGGGAACAAAACCTAAAGGGCAACGTCCAACTGAGCCCTGCCCTGGGCATGGGGGGAACAGCTTCCCTCTGGAATTGTCCAGTTTGGACGTTTATTCCCTTTCAGGACATGACCTCCATGGGACTGTGGGTGGAACTGGGATTCTGGGGCAGGGCTGGGTCCTTCTGAGTGTGGTGTCCTGCACTGGGAGGCTCTGCAGAGCTCCAAGGCTGGACAGAACCCAGTTCCCTGAGGAAAGGCAGCAGGAGCTGAGCCCACGCAGCTCTGGGGCTCCCTTGGGGTGTCGGGGCAGCTCCCGTGGAGCAGAGCAGCTCTCAGGAGTCTCTGCAGCACCTGGGACGTGCTGGGGCACACAAACCCAGCCTGGTCCAGGAGCAGAGCAGCTCTGGGTGCTCGGAACAAAGTCCCTGCTGCAGGCAGAGCGGGGCTGGTTTCCCCGACAACGGCAGCTCGCAGACGCTCTGCTTGTTCCCCGGGTGCCATCCCTTGTTTTGTTTTTTCTAATGCCTGACATTTTGTCCAACGAAGAACAGGTTTCTGGAGGAGGACTGGCAGTCAGTGGAGATAGAACTGGAGGAGCATGTGCTGCTGAAAGCAGTGACAGCTTGCAGCCGGTATTTCTGTCTGCCCCGAAACCTGCGCCAGGAGCCTCCTGCCAGGCTGCAGGAGGTGCTGAGCTGCAGGAAAGGTTTGCACCGGTCTCAGCATTTCCAAGTCTCAGGATTTCCAAGTCTCAGCCTATTCCTGAGCTGGGCAGGCAGTGACATTTGTGATTTCAGAGCAGCAGGAGCAAGGACAGAGCTGGTGTTGCTGTTGCTGTTGTTGATCTCGTTGTTGTTGTTTAGATTTTCACACTGCAGTCCTGGGTGGGGGAACAGCTCCAGACTGGACCTGCCCTGGGGGCTGTTGTGCTGCTCTCAACCAAACACGAGGCTAAAACAGCCCCCAAATCCTTGGGTTGGGTTTCCTGCATTTCCACAAAGCTCCCAAAGCTTCATTTCTGTTCCTTTTTCTCCTGACTGTGCCCTGGCAGCCCCACGGGATGAGGAGCACCTCGGCTATGGTGAAGGATGTGAGTGAAAAGAATGGACAAAATAATGGTGACATTTGGCTCAGCACCAGCTCCACCAGGCCCTCGCTCACAGTGACAGCTCTTTTTGGTTTGCTTGAAGTCATAAATCATATTTGTATGGAATGGGTAAAAAACGAGGTGAATTCTCCAGTTAGATCTGATTTTGGGGGTAAATACAATTTGTAACTAAACCAAGGTAACACAGCCAGCTCTGGACCCTGTGAAATTCCCAAAATGTGCAACAAAATCCAGGCCAGTGTTGGCAGGGCCGTGTGGGGTTTGTGGTTTCAATCTGAACCCAAACCAAGCCAAAATGAAGCTGTGCTGTTTGCCTTCACCTTCAGCTCAGCCACAGAGAATGAAGTAACAAAAATAAATGTCTCAACTTGCTAAAATAGGGCTGGAAATTTCCCGTGTGTTATTTGGTTATTTAAATCCACCCCCAAAGACATTTTTTTGACTAAGAAAGTTTGCAGACGTAGAAAATTAGAAAATTCCTCTGGCGTGTGCACACCCCCCAGTCTCAGAGAGAAGGGGTTTGTTCTGGAATTTTGGTAACAGAGCAGGCAGCAAAGCTCTGCAAGCAAATGTACATTCATTAAGGGGCTGAATTTTTAAAACAAATTATTTGGAATACACATGATGTGAAATAAATATGAGATCTTCTAATTCCTCAAACATCTGAACAGGATAAGGCCAAATTTTCAGTTTTCCTGTAGCAGACATAAAGTGACAACGTGATAGGATTTTAAACCACTCTCGAAGTGAGAAACCTTTTAACCAGGACCAACCTCCAGTGGCTCGAAATATCCAACGTTATTTGTTGATTTTCACTAGGCAGTACATGAACATGACTGTTCCTAAATACAGAATAACATTTACCTCTTATGGCTCTGTGTCTCTCTCCCTCCTGCCCTGGCACTGACACAAGTGCAGGTTTGTTTGGGGCACCAAAAGATGGATTTTAAGTGGAGGAGGACAGGGAGGAGCTCGTTTTCCTCATCACCAGAGGATTTTTAGCTTCTGCTCCTCCCGCTGCCACTGAAGTGGGGTGAGTTCCATCCCCACAAACCCTCCTGGCCCCCTGGCCCGGGCTCAGGGCCGGGCTGGCTGTGTGTCCTGGTGGGGCAGAGGGACTAAAGCCCCTTCCTGCTGCAGGGGAACTCGGGCTCCTCCAGCTCGGGCTCTGCCACCTCGGAGAGCTTGGAGTGTGTCCTGCCAATCTCCTCCAGGGCACAGGCCAGCGAGTCCAGGTCCCCGTCGTGCTGGTGCCGCGCCTCCCACAGGTCCAGGATGACGGCAGAGGGGCTGCTCTGGGTGGCAAAGAAGGAGAGATTCCTGCAGGGAAAGGAGAAAAAGGGATGAGGAAGAAGGAGAGATTCCTGCAGGGAAAGGAGGAAAAGGGATGAGGAAGGAGAAATTTCTGCAGGGAAGGGAGGCAAAAGGGATGGGGAAGAAGGAGAGATTCCTGCAGGGAACAGAGGGAAAAAGGGATGAGGAAGAAGGAGAGATGCCTGCAGGGAAAGGAGGAAAAGGGATGAGGAAGGAGAAATTTCTGCAGGGAAGGGAGGCAAAAGGGATGGGGAAGAAGGAGAGATTCCTGCAGGGAGAGGAGGGGAAAAGGGGTGAGGAATAAGGAGAGATTCCTGCAGGGAAAGGAGAAAAAGGGATGAGGAATAAGGAGAGATTCCGGCAGGGAGAGGAGGAAAAAGGGGTGAGGAAGAAGGAGAGATTCCTGCAGGGAAGGGAGGGCAAAGGGGATGAGGAGCAGCCCAAGCTGCAGCTGTGCCGTGTGCCAGCATCATCCACATGTTTGGAAAATAAAACCCCTCCAGTGGAGCTGGGGGATGAGCTGAGGAGCCCCCAGGGGGGGTGATTCCTAATGTGGCACCTGCCCAGCCTGGCACAGGGACAGTGACCACGAGCCTGGGGTGTGGCACCTGCCCAGCCTGGCACAGGGACAGTGACCACGAGCCCGGGGTGTCTCCAGGCCCAGCAGTGCTGCCCCTGGGATGGGCAAACAAATCCCTCCTGGGAAGCATCACTAGGAAATACAGCAAGGATGTGACAGTGAGAGGAATTTACAGCAGCTGATGCTTGTGTTGTGCAAAGACCTTCTATCTGTGATTTTCTATTTTGTTAATGTGCTGTTTTTAGGACCCTACAGGGGTGATTTGCACAGAATTTGGTAAAACAAAGTGTTTGTCCAAAACTCTTTTTCCTTTGGCTCAGATGTGGTTTATTGAGGCTCCCACACAAAGCAGGAAGCCAATGGAAAGTTACTTTGCTTGATTTAAGTATTCCTCTGCTCTCCTGGGAACGCATTTATAGAGTTTGTGACAATCAGAAAATATTTTTGTGAGGAAGCTGCCTCCGCCAATTTAATTTAGCCAAGCAGAAAAAGCAAAGTAAGAAGTAAATTGGTTTTTACAGCATCTTTCAGTTTTAATAATCATAATATTATTACTCCTAACAGTAGAGCATGACTGTCTCTTTTAAAGATGTCTTTCCCTTAAAAAAAAAATATCTGCAGGATTCATTTTGGAATAGGAAATGCACCCATGAGAGCCAAGGGGATTTGTCTGGGGGAACGTGCAGCCTCCTAAGGGCTTTGAACAACTGTTCAATGATGGACAAAATCCTTCTGCAGCCTTGGACCCCTCAGGGTGGACAGAAGAATGTCCAGCCCAGCACGAGGAGCTGAAACGAGGAGCGAGCCCCACTCAGCCCCTAATTCCCACCCACACCCCTGACACCAGCAGCAAACCAACCAACCAACAACCCCCTGAACGGCCCAGAATCCCCATTCCAGGTGCCAACCCCCCTGCCAGGGCGCTGCCATCACCTGCTGATGCTGTTCTTCTGGGCCAGCATCTGCCAGTCCTTGCCCTTGGCGCTGGGCGCGTCGAAGGTGGCGCAGATGCGCTGCCGGATGGAGCGCGGGATCTTGAAGGCCTTGGGGCCCAGCTGGGCGGGGAAGGCGCTGTCCTCGTGGCCAAAGAAGGGGATGTTTTCTCTCTCAGCCTGCAGGGAACGGCAAAGCAAAGCAGGGAAGGGAGAATCAAACCTCAGGTCGCTTGAACTGACAACAGAAAATGGCTGAGCTGAGAGGTGGTTTTGTGAGCTGTGAAAGAACACCTAGAAGGTGTTCCCTCAGCATCACAAGGACTTGTGCAGAAAAACCTTTAAAAAGGTGTTTTTTCCTTCCACAAGTTTTCTTTTTGGGTTATTTTTGCATTGCAGAGCAGTGCTGGGTTTCTAAATCTTTAATTGGTTAAACCTGAAACGTGGACACACAAATTTGTGGTTTTTTCTCTCTTTCTTTGGGATTTTTAAACACCTGAATTCCTTAAGCACCTCAGCTCTCCCAGCCTCTCTAGAATCCAGGTCCTTTGCAGATCTGGCCCCTCTTTTCCCGTGGAATCACACCAGCCTTGCATAACAGAGTCAAATTTCAGTGCATTACTCATCGGAGAGTGACACTGCATCAATATTAACCAGCAGCCATGGTGCAGCCTCCATCCACTGTTTGTGACAGGTCCCCAGGGCCAGCCAGGCTCAGCACCCGGTGCTGCAGCTCTGCCCTGGGCTGTGCTCAAGATGCAGAGCAGGAGAAGCTCCTGCCCTGCACGTGTGAGATAAGCACAGCGACCCGGGCGCTGCGCGGATTGTCACGCACGGAGCAGCTCCGGGGGGGAGTTGTCACTCACAGATTTATTTTGCAGTCAAATTATCCTCCCTCTTCAATCACTCCTGGAGATAGGCATGAGAAAGCCTTCCAGAGCAGCAAATCTGCTTGAAGCAGAACGGGAACATGCTCTGGGGACTTGTGTACAGGCAGGGCCCTTAAAAACACAGCAGAGAGGGAGAGCAAGGCAGCAGCAACACGGGCTGGAGACACAGAGAGTGACAGAGGGGTTTTATGAAATAACAATAAAGGAGCAGAAAACACTTGGCCAGTCCTGAGGAGTTTTTACACAGGATGATGTTCATGATGCTCTTGTCCAGCTGCTGCACTCCCTGCTCAGAGCATTTAGGGGTGTAGAGCTCTAATCCAGAAGTATTAATCTGGATTAATCAACAAAGATGCTTAATAATCTAAAAAAATGCAGCTGCTGAAGTTCTCATGGCTGTGGGACACATCAGCAGCTTGCTCAGCTGTAGGTCTGACTTATTTTAGCATGAGCTGGGCCCAGTCCCCATGAGACACAGTTTGTACCCCCGTCCCCAACCCTCACTGCTCTGCAAGGGTTTCTTGCTAGGAAACAGCAGCCACCAACCCAAACAAGAAATTATTAAATTACTGATAAATTATTGTTAGTGCTGCAGAGTCTCTGTGCCTTGATTTCTGCTGGAAATGGGATCTGCAAGGCTTTAAAGACTGCTTCCAGCTTTGAGCAAAAACTGCAGGAGGAAAGGACAAAACCAGGAGGGGGGGAACCGGTGCGCAGAGAGGTGGTGCCCCATCCCTGGAAGGGTCCAAGGGGTGGGATGGTGGAAGGTGGCCCTGCCCATGGCAGGGGTGGGACTGCATGGGCTTTAAGGTCTTGCCAACCCAACCCAACTCAACTCAACCCAACCCAACCCAACCCCAACCCAACCCAACCCCAACCCAACCACCCCATCCCATTCCATGACCACCCTGCCCTACATGCCAGGGGGTGCTGGTGGCTGTACCTCGAGGATGGAGGTCTGGACGTGCAGCAGCTGCTCGTGGCCCTGCAGCTGCCTGACGCACACGGTGCAGCACAGCTGGGTGGTGGCGGGGCTGAAGCGCTCCAGGGAGAAGGCGCCGAGCAGGGGTCGGGGACTGCCGCGCCACACGCGGGAGAACGGCACCTCCTGCAGGACAGGGACACGTCAGGGACGGGGACATGGCCAGGGGGACATGGCCAGGGGAACACACCCAGTGCTGCTCTGCTGGGGCAAGCTTGGTAATGGCCCCTCCAGCTCTGAGCAAAGCCAAGAAATGAGGATTGCGTTGATGGAACTGAGGTGTGGCAGTGACCAGAGCTCAGGGGAACAAGTAATGAGAGACTCTTAAAAAAGATGCTTAAAGACACTTAAAAATGATGCATTTCACTTCCTCCTCCTTGCCAGGATCAGGATTCCTCTCTGTGTCTCCTTGGAATCACCTTGTAACCAGAATCCAAGGAAAGGAACTTCCCACTGAGAACTGCCCTGGTCCTGCCAGCCTTCCCTTCTCCACCCCAAAGAATGTCCCACCAATAACTGCCCTGGCCCTGCCAGCCTTCCCTTCTCCACCCCAAAGAACTTCCCACCAATAACTGCCCTGGTCCTGCCATCCTTCCCTTCTCCACCCCAAAGAACTTCCCACCAGGAACTGCCCTGGCCCTGCCAGCCTTCCCTTCCCACCAAGAACTGCCCTGGCCCTGCCAGCCTTCCCTCCTCCATCCCAAAGGAACTCCCCACCAAGAACTGCCCTGGCCCTTTCCTCCTGCCCCCAGCTCCTTGCCTGTCCCCAGGCTGGATCCCGAGCTGGGAGCAGCAGCTACGTAGCAAGATGCCCCAGTGATAAAGGAAGCATTAGCAAAATGTTAGAAGTGGAGCAACTGTAATTAGATTTTTTTCAGGGTGATGATCTCTGCTTTCACTCTGAGTGGAAGAATCACTCAGCTGAAAGGAGTTGTGTGAAACAAAGCAGAGCAGCAAGGAGTGCTGGAACAATGAGAGGTTGGAGTATTCCAGAGATGCTTTCAGCTCCACTCTGCGTTTATAATTAAGCTCCTTGCAGACAGAGGGGCTGTAAATCATCTCATGGCCCCAGGCAAAGCTGGATCCTCCAGGAGATGCAGGATGGGAGGCAGATTTGAGCAGCCAGAGGTGCCTGCCCAGCTCCTGCCGTACCCATCCCTGCTCTGCCTGCACCACCCACAGCTTGCAGGGATCCCCTGCGGGAAGGGAGCCAAGCCCTGGGCAGCTGCTCGTGCCAGGCCAGGACAAACAGGCTCTGAGCAGGATCTGCAGGAATCCTGGTGCCACCTGCCACCAGCTGCCTTCCAGCAGCTCCTCAACGTGATTTATTCATCTGCTCGGCCTCAGAGTGGGATTGCTGCTTGTCTGAGACATCATTTCCATAATTCCTCCTCCCCACACTGCCCGGGGAGGCTGTGCTGCTGGACCAGAGACATTCCTGGAACAGCCTGTGTTCAGTTGTTCCTGCCAGGCAGCACAAGCAGCTGCTCTCACAGGGTGGGATGTAGGAGAGGAACCCAGGGAACACTGGAAGAAACTCCACGTGCAAAAATAGATCCTTTTCTCTATAAAGAGGCTGGAAGCAAACCAGAGCTGTCACCAGACTTTTCACTGCGAGGGAAGCACTGAGCCAGGGGAGGTTCTGCAGCTCCTCTGAGGAACACTGATTGTGTTTCTGAGCTGCCCAAGCCATCCCAGTTACACCAGTTATAAAATGTAAATTTTCCTCTGGGTCAGGGCAGCCCTGGGTCAGCCCATTCTGGCAGCAGAGGTTTGGCACAGGTTTTTTTCCAGCCCTGAGGCCCTGCTCTGATCAGGCTCTAAGTGGCACTTGGAGGTTGAATTCCAGACATTTATTCTTCATGTTTGGAGAAGGGATTAGGAGACAATAAAATAATCAAAGTGTGGAGCTCTATAATCAGCTGAGGGCAGAAGTGAATTTGTTGCATTAAGAGGAAACTCCTCTGATTTGATTTTCCTTTTGGGCACACACTGGCAGGACTGGAACATCCTAACCCTACTTGGTTTGGCTTTTCAAATACAAGTGAGTGAGAAGAACAAGCTAAACACTGAAAAGCTCTTCTTCCTAGGAAGCTGAAAAGGATTAATTTATTTCATTTCTGAAGTTGTAGCCCAAATTATCCCCACGTTGTTAACGAGGAGAGGCTTGCTCTGGCTCTGGGTCTGTGTTTATAACTTTCAGAGCCCATTACCCTCATGTTTTGGGGAATGTGGCAACACATTTAAAACAGGGTTTTTGCCAAAATCCTGGAGGATGCATAACTGTGTCTCTGCTTCTGGGAGAAGGGAGACTGTACATTCTAATTGAGTGCTGTATTTTAAAACCAGCCCACTCCATGTGCCAGCACATTCCTTAGGATTTCCAGTCATCAAAACCCTTGGAAATTCTTCTTTTGTTTTGATTTTTCCTTTTCAGTTTTCAACAGCCTCTCTAATTAATGGAGAAGAGAAAAACCAATTTGCTGCCCTTCAGTTCTAATGCTTGCTCTCTGCGTGCTGTGATTTGAACTCATGGTTACATTTAAATGTCATTTTTAGCCATATTTCCATAGTTATATCAAAACTGGAATGACAGATATTAGAAACATCTTGAGGAGTGGTTAAGTTTGAGCAGGAATATTTGCCTTCTGTTGGAGGCAACTGAAATGGGGGAAAGCGCAAGCATTTCTGTAAAATGACAAATTTACAGCATTCTGGTGTAAACGAAATCTGTGTTTGTCAGAATCAAAAGGCAACATGTTTTTGTTAAATGCTCAGGGGGTTTAAAGCTTTTTAAATAAAAGGAACCTTGGTTCATTTGGGTTCTCCCCCAGTGCAGAGGGAAGCAGTGAAATGCCAGGTACCTGACAGGCAGTGAAGGGCTTGATTCTCCACAGGAAGGGAGGCACATCCAGCACTGAGATCTGGAGGCTGCAGGTGTTGCCTTTAAAATGCAGAAGTTTGGGTTCCTCCAGCAATTGTCCCCCTTGGAGTCTTTCATCTGAAACCACTTCCTGCAAGGGAGGAGGAGAGATTATTTCCAGTATCAGGAACAAACCCCAAATCCAGTGAGAATCCCTCTCTGTGGGGGGATTCCCCCAGTGTTGAATGCACAGTGGAGTCTCTCTCGTGGGCAGCTGATGGTATTTATATTTATAAATATTTGATATTGATATTTCCCAGAAGGCAGGGTTTGGGCACTGCCAGCCCCATTTCTAGACAGATAATGCTGGTTGGACACTGAATTTTTGGCTGTCTCCCCTCTCCAACACCCCCAGTGCAGCCCAGCACAGCTGGGGAACTTCTCTCAGGGCTTTTCAGAGCCCTCAAACGCTTCAGGTGAAATCATTCACTTCCATTTCCCACCTCTGGGGCACTTCCAGAATCACTGGACAAGACCCTGAGCAGTGTGAAGGGCAGACTCTGGGCAGGGCTTTGCACTACAGCCCTCCAGAGCTCTGTTCCAAGAGAAATTTTTATGAAATTCGGTGAACTTAAAACATAATGGCAAAAAAAAAATCACCCCTGCCGGTACTTAAGCAATGTTTATTCCTGTGCTGCTGCAGTAAAAACACCAGTGAGGGAGGAAAGGTTGCAGAAGTCTTTAAAAATCAGCAGGCAAGCAGTGCTTCCAAATTACCTTTCCCAATCCACATAAATTATATCAAATGTGTGTCCATCCAGGGGTTTAGTGCTTGTCAGGACCAAAGTTGTCGTTAGAGGAGCTCCTGGAATCACTGTGACCTTCTGCAAATTCAATGCTCCAGCTCTCTGAAACTGCACTAATGGATTTCTATTATAAACTGATTTTTCCAGGCATTTGGGTTGGTTTAACCCCTGGTGGTTGGGTTCACATGAAGGAAAAAAACTGGGAGACTTCAGGTTTTGGTTTCCAGCCACAGAGGGAGCAGATTATTTCTTAACCATTCTCAGAATTCCTGGAGAATGTTGGATGTTTGTGAATGTTCTGTGAGTGCTGCTCTGCCTTCAGGGACAGATGTGGGACTCCTCCAGCAGCAGCATTGGGGCAAAACACCAAAAGGACCTGGGTCTCTCCAATTTTGAGAGCCAGGAATTTCCAGCACACTCAGAACTTCCCAAAGGCCCAAGGCAGCTGCTGGAGGAGCAAGGAGAATTTTCAGCCAGGGAAAGAGTCAAAAACAAGGGAGTTTTGTCTTTTACATAAAACGGCACTGTGCAGGATTAACTGCCAAACACCACTTGGCAACCCCAACTCCGATATTTTATCCAAAAACCTCTGAAATTCCCCATATTTTATCCAAAAAAACTCTGAAATCCCCATGTTTTATCCCAAAACCTCTGTAATTCCCCGTGCTCCTCACTCATGGTGCCTTGCTTTCAGAGCTGCCTCACTCCATAAATGCACGGTTGTCTCACTATCTGCACACACCCTGCTCACTCCTGGCAAGGCAGAGAACTGGTAATTATTCTTCTGATCATTTCCTCCAGACTCATCAGGAAGACACCGGTACCCACTAATTGTCTAAGTGTTATAAAGAGGATAATTAGGAAGCCATTGTGAGCCTCTAACAATCCTTTTGGTGCTTTGGCTTTTATTAGCAGCACAGAGACAGCAGCTCCAGTCAGAGCCGTGTTTCCATTCCTGTGCCACAGCAAGAGCAAGGAAAAATTCATCTCACAACTGCTTGCATTTCAGTTCCCCAAAGAACAGCATTTTGTTAAAGCTCCTGAGTTCACCAAAAGCCAGAGAATGTCATTGTTGTGTCCTGGAACACGGTGCAGGAAAATCATTCTCTTCCCAAGTGCCGCGTGGGGATTGGGATTTTTTTTTTTTAAGAGGAAATGCAGGATAATTGAATTTTTGTAAACCAGGGCTGGGTAAGTTTGGGTAGCTGAGAATGTGGCAAAAAGTGAGAGAGCAAACAAGAGTTTGGCTGCCCTAGAGCTCTCAGTGTAAATCCACAACTGCAGGGAATTTAAGGGATTTATTCTAACGGCGCAGCAGTGCTTAAAAAATCCAGTATTCTCATTGGGTTAAGTTTGGGGATGCCCAGGGAGTAAAAGGATTTAATGGGAAAATAAACCAAGCCCAGAGGAGCAAAGCAAAGCCATTTACCTGGAATGCACAAGGGGTGTTATCCACACAATAAACCCTCAGATTGTAATCCAGAGAATTGCAAGACAGGCAGCCAAAAACGGCGACTTTCAGCTGTCGAACGGCGCAGTCTGAGATGGGTTCCCCAATTAGGGCATAAGTTCCAAAGCTGTTTAAGAGAATGTGACAGGCATAAGGATCCAACAGGCAGTAGCAAGAAGTAGTTTCCTCTTCCACAGACATCACTTCCTGCAAAATGAAATTCAGGTTTAAAGAGAATAAAGCGAAGTCGAATCAATAGGCCTCGACAATAGGAGTCATGGCATTAATTCTTTATTTTTATTCAACTGGAATGCAGAGTGTTGCTGGGAGCCAGGCTGCACTCTCAGGGAAGGGGAGAAGGGGGACTGCTTCCCTGAGTAAATATTCCCAATTTAGCCCTGAGTCAGCAGGAGGATTTATGGCCATGCACAGAGCTCACTGTGTACATACAATAATAATATGATGCCTAAGCAATTTTAGCAGCTTTTTTCAAGTGTTCTTGACTTTCTGGCTAATTTTCCCCCCCAGTGTCAAGTTAAAAAATTACCTTGAAGGTTAAAGTCAATAAGCAAACCTTGAACAATGGCTGGGGTTTGACTTCCTCCCAGAACACCCATTACACCCATGTTTCCCTTCCTCAAAAATTCCCTCTGCTCTGCCTCTGCTGCTCAGTCCTGCCCTGTGTCCCCATGTCCCTCTGTCCATCTGTCCCTGTGTCTGTGTCCCTCTGTCCCTCTCCTCAGTGACCCAGGCTGTCTGAGGCCAGCACTGCTGGAGCTGCCCAAGGACTGAGTAAATGTGAATTAGGAAAATGGGACTGGGAATGGTTTAAAACACAGCAAAACCCAGGCAGGGGCTCAGAGAGGGACAGGACAGAAGGACAAGCTGCAGCCATGGGATCCATGGCTGGGCTTTGTCATCATAAACTTCTGCACATCTTGGTGAAACACCCGAAACCAATTCTGCTGCTTCTTCCCAAAACTCAAAATCCTTTTGCTGCGATTGTTTCTCCCAGGTGTCTCTCTGTGTCTATCCCCACCAGAATCTCTGCACAGCCAAGGGTTAACTCCATTTCCACGGTGGGCACAGGCTGGGGCTGGGCTTACCTCCCACTTCCCCTGCTGGGTCCTCCTTTTGAGGTGGATGCTCCAGTGCTGGGGGTCGGCGTGGGCGCAGTGCGGGATGCTCAGGGCGCACGGGGTGCTCACGGCCAGCTCGGGGGGCCCGCAGCTCACCTCGGGCCCCAGCAGCACCTCGGGGCCCTCTGGCTCCAGGCTTGGGGCAGCAAAGACAAGAGTGGCTGTCAGGAGTGAGAATTCACTGAAAATATTTCAGTTCAAATCCAAGCACCTCCCTCATCTGCTCATTTCTGCTCGTTTCACGTGGAAGCAGCAGCTGGAGATGAAACAAACCCATTAGACCCCATCTAACTCCAATCAGTGGCCGGTCAGTTTAGGACTCTGGTATTTAAAATACATTTCAATTTGTTTAACCCAAATCCAGCACTGAAATTGCTCTGTGCCAGCCAGCCCAGCTCCGAGCACCAGCTGGTCCCGTCCCCACCGTGCTCTGCCTTCAAACGCTGCCATCAACAATATTTTCGCAGGAGCGAAGATAAAACAAATTATGGCTTAAAAAACACAGGCTCATAAATTCTTCCAGATTGAGTGTGATCTCCCTGCTTTGAAAACCCATTTGTATTCTGCAGGAGGAAGGAGCTCAGTGACTTTTACAGACTCAGGGACAGGGCTGTGCTTGGAACCAGGGCTGGGCCAGGTGGAGCTGTGGCTGTGGCTTGGGGACAGGCAGGGGAGATCCCACCTGAGCTCCAGGGATTCACCTGGGCTCAATTAATGTCTGCATCCTCTGCCTGCTGCCTTCCAGAGATGTGTAATCTGCTTCTCTTCTCTCCCACTCCAACAAACTGGACCCAGCCCCACACCCATGTGTTTTCTGTATCTCTTGGAATAAATCCCCAGGCAGGAGCGGTGCCAGAGTGGAGGAGAATCCCTTGGACACTGAACCAGCAATTGAAACCTCTTGCCCTGCTGGTTTTGCTGCTGTTTGGCTGTATTTTAATCCATTTGGGTGGTGCGATCTCCATGATTGGTTTCTAAATCATTGGGCGTGCAGTTCCCTCTTCAGATGAAAGCAAATGGTGTTTCCAAGATAAAAAATAAGAAGAGGAACCTCAACCGAGGTAAAAATTAGGGAAAGGACCTCAAACAATATAAAAATAAGTAAATGCAAGAATAAAACCAGGATATAAAAAGGGGAAAAACCCAAGGTGACTTGACACCCTGACGTGGAGCTGTAGCTGTGGGTGCCCAGAAAATGCCCTTTCCAACCACCATTCCTGCTAAAGAGAGGCTGGAATGTTCCAGTCGGTGTGTACAGGTGTTGGTGAGAGGGAGACTGCAGGGGAGGAAAAAAAGGCACAACAGGGTAACAAAAAAAAGCCAATTCCTTTTTTCCCTTCCTCAAGTGCCACAATAATAAATTCTGCTGAAGCCTCGGTGCTTTCAAGTGTCTGTAGGATTCTCAGGCTAAAAAAAAACCTCAAAGCACCCCCAGAGCCCGAGGTGCTGAGCTCCTCCTGAGCAGGGAGAGGACAAGAGAGCAGCAGGCACAAGAATTCCAAGGGTTCCACAGGAGCAGCACTCCAAGGCCATTTTTGTGTCCCTCTCAGGGTGACAGCAGGGTGGTGACCCCAGCAGTGGGGACCAGGAGTGGCTCCTGCATGTCCCACCCCAAACCCGTTAACGGAGGCAGAGCCACGACCCCGGATCTCTCACCTGGACTCCTTCTGGGTGATGGCCAGGTAGATTTCCCAGGAACTCTCCTCTGGAATAGCCCCGTGTGGAATCAACAGACTGACCCCTGGAAAAGAGCAAGGGCAGGGCTGACCCTTGGGAAGGGCAGGGGTGTCAGGGACAGGGAGCACCAGCCCTGAGGGAATGTTCCTCTGCATTCCTGCTTCTCACGGCAACCTCACCAGATGAAAGGAACACAGACTATCAAAGGAAATAAAGCTGATGCTTTTCCATTAAAGGAAAAGACATCTTATTTCCCAAAAAGCCTACTGGAAGCTCTTTCCTTTTTGAAATCCCACCTGATCATTGTGGGATCCCAGGGAATCTCCCCATGGAGAGGGCGACCACCCCTTTGTCCCCACACATCCCAGCTCCTGCACCCAAGTGATCCCATTCTCCTTCCACACCACCAGAGTGGATCAGAAGTTAACAGTGCAGTTTTCCACTGGGTACCACTGCAATTAAACTGCTTTATCTCACTCTCAGGAGAGGGGAGATGTGTTTGGCTTTGCATCTGTCACACGATGCAGAGCCTTGGTGAGGCACTGACTCGATCACACTGGAATTTACAACTGCTTGGCACAGCTGATCTTACATAAAGGCAGCAAGAATTACATAAATTTCAAGTGGACCAAATACATATTTTAATAATCTAATTGATGGGGCTATCATTACATAAAGTAGCTAAATATACAGTATGAGGGAATTCTTAATTCATGCCTTAACTTCGTGCCTCTGCAATGTTCCTTCCTCAGCACAAAACCAGTCTGTGGAGAAATGAAAACATTCCCCACGTTGTGCATGCCTGGGTTGTCACTGTTATCAATCCTCTCTAAACACAAACCACGTTTTTTATGGTAACCTTTAAAGCACCCGTTTTGTGGGACATGAAGGATAAAGCTCTAAATCATCCAGTTCAACCAGAGAGCAGCAGATAATCCTGGAGCCACTGCTCAAACGAAAACAGAGCTGAATTTAAAGTGAATAAATATCACTGGAGTTGAAGGATGATAACACCGAGCTGGCAATGGGGCATCTGGCTTTTTGTGCTGCCTTTTGGGGAGAGAAAATACCCAGGGTAAGGGCTGGGATTTGGGGTGATGCAAACACAGCCCTGGGGTGCAACTGCAGGGCTGTGACCCTGCCAGCCTCTGCTAGGCTCTGCTGTTCAGAGAGAACAACCTGAACAGGTCTGAACATCATTCCACAAACAACCCTGCAGGTCTGAAACACGTCCCACAAAGCCCCAAGGTGACAAAACTCCTGTCACAAAGCAGAGGAAGCATCCCAGCCTGGGACAGGAGCCCTGCTTTGAGAATCTGGGGAGCTTTTTGCTCCAAGAAAGGGGAAAACAGGCAGGCAGGAGGGGCAGGAGCCTGGTGGGCAGTGGGGCTGTCCCCAGGCCTGGCTGCTGTCCCTGTGTCCCCCAGTGGGGCAGGGTTGTGGGGCTGGAGCTGCTGCTGAACCCCTTACTAAGATCCAGGATCGACCCTTCCCAGGGAGCCTCTCCTTTGGAGCAGCATCCAAGCAAGGCACAGCTTTGATTAATGTGACTTTCATGCTGAAGACATCAAGAGAGGCAGTAATTTAAAACAGTTCAAACAGGCATAATGCCTCTTCAGTCCTCAGCCCAGGCTTCCCTCTGATCACTCGTGTCCTGTGTGGGCAACGTGCCCTACTTCCAAAATTTGCATTAACGGGGCCCCTACTTCTTCTTTCCTGGCATTTTAAAAAAAAAATTCAGTTCTAAAACACTACATCAGGCAGCCTCATCTCAAATTCCTTTGTGTGCTTTGATGGTAAAGGAGCCACCCACCTGTGTTGGGGACCACCAAGCGGCCCCCCAGGTGCCCGAACAGGGCCGTGCTCCTGAGCTCGCTGCTGCTGGAGATGGAGGCCAGGTTCTGGATGAACATGGCCTTGTTCCTGGCCTGGATGCTGCCAAAGGGCCTGGGGCTGCCGTGGGGGAAGGTGCCAGGGTGGGCCTTGCCGTGGTACTCGGCCCTCTCGGTGACACCCAGGGACACCATGAAGGAGCTCTGCACCTTGACCTTGATGTCGGCCAGGGGGTTGAACAGGGAGGACTCGGTCATCAGCTCCTTGTCCAGGGGGTCCTGCAGGCAGATGGGGCCGCTGTAGGTCCTGCTGACGGTCAGCTCGGGCTGCAGGGATGAGTTCAGGAGCAGGGAGTTACCTGTGGGGACAGCAGCAGGCATGGAGGGGATGCCTCAGCAATCCTCTCACCCTCCCCGAGCTCTCAGAGCCCAAAATCACACCAGGCCACGTTAGAGAGCAGCGGAACTGGTGCCAAGATCTGACACTCTGTTTGCCACGCCTCAGGCAGCTCCAGAGTGCAGGAATAATCCAAGGAAGAGGGTCCTTTGGTTTGGATTCACGTGTGTGTGTTCGCCCTTTTGCCTCTCTTGTTGTTTTCTTTCCTCACATTAAACCCCACCGGGTGACAACATCTTCCTGCAGACCTTTTACACAAACCCACAACTTCATGCCTGAGGGAAACTGGGCTGAAAGGGAGGTGGGACAAGAGTGATACAGGGAAGACAGCACAGTTATTTATTTTGAGGTGTTTTACCTCAGAAAACACTCTGAAAAATGAGGAGTGCATGGATTTAGGGCCTGAATCCTCTGGCTGCTTGGTTTTGTGGTGGGGTCTTTTTCTTTGGTTGTTTAGTTGGGTATTTTCAGAGCATCCAGAATGAAAGGTTTTAAGCATTAAGCCAAGCAAACAATTCCCCAGACTCAAAACAAGATTCAAACTGAACCACAAAGGAAAACATTCTTGTTTGAGACAGTCATTGAGATTTACACAGCCCTAATTAAAGGCTTGGATTTAGAAATGGATGAATGAACTTCCTTCAAACGTCCTTGTCTGCCAAGCCCTTTTGCCAATTTCTTGCAAGTCATGCTTGGTGAGGAACGTCTTCAGGAAATAAAGAAACTGTAAAAACAACCCCACAAAACCCCCCCAAACAAACTCTGCAACATATTTCCCTTTTCTGAAGAGAGAACAGAGACATGGGGACACTTTCACACCCTGCCCACGCTCCCACCCACCCACAATCAGGCAGGTCTGAGGTAGAATGGCAGCACAGAATCAATAAACATCCTGCTTTCATCCCCGTTTCTCTCCCTCCCCACCTTCCTGTTCAGAGGGAATAACATTCCTGGAAACCTGAGAGCTGCTTTTAGTAAAGGTTTTGTCCATATTTTATGGCACTGGTGGTGTTTTCTAGAGCTTTAGGGGTCCAGTCTTACACACATTGATTTCCCTCAGTGCCTGTGTTACAGCAGCTTACAAAACACTTCCAGCTGGGGGTCTCAGATTATCAGGAAAAGAATAATTCCTTTTATTGGAGTGAAGGAAAGCTCTGTAACTGAGAACAGGAGGAGCTCCAGCTGTGCTGCCTGGGCTTGCTCTGATTTGGTCGCTTTGCTTTAATTTGAGCTTTTCCTAAATCAGTGTAGGAGCTGGGGATTTTGGAAGGGACACGTGGGTTTTGGAATAGACATGGGGATTTTGGATGCTGGACAGCACTCCTAAAGCATCTGGAGTGTGGCCAAAGGGAATTCTGTGTTCGTGGGACAGAGCAGAGCTAATTCCAGGTCCCTATCCCTGCCCTGGCTGCCCCAAACCCCCGCCCAAACGCAGGCGAGCCTGAGCAGCGGGAGCTCTGCAGAGAAGAAAGGAAATCACCGCACTAACCTTGTCTGACTGTTTTAAAATTAAAAGTCTGGAAGCCTCCCGTGAGTGCAGAGGAATCAATGACATCCACGCCGTACTCACTCTGACTGCGCCGGTACAGGGTCACCCCCAGCGCCAGCACGGCCACCGCCAGCACCGCCGCCGCCAGCCCCGAGTACAGCGCCACGTCCCCGCCGCGCTCCACGTCTGCGGGAGACAGCTGTGTCAGGGACGGGGGACATGGGGGATGTGGGGGACGTGGGGGTATGGGGGACATGGGGGTATGG
>VYZP01041117.1:59327-98314 GCA_013400635.1 Hypocryptadius cinnamomeus
AGGGACAGGGGGGACACGGGGGAACGTGGGGGACACAGGGGATGTGCGGGACACAGAGGGATGTGGGTGATGTGGGGGGACAAGAACTGCGTCAGGGACACAGGGACAGGGGACACGGGGACATGGAGGATGTGGGGGATGTGGGGGGACAATAACTCTGAGAAACACACAGGAACAGGGGACACGGGGACATGGAGGATGTGGGGAGACCATTTAACCAAGAAAATACTCNGGATGTGGGGGGACAATAACTCTGTCAGGGACACAGGAACAGGGGACACGGGGACATGGAGGATGTGGGGAGACCATTTAACCAAGAAAATACTCCTGCAAAATTTCTGCTGTATTTTCAAGTAACCTGCGAATGAAAAATGGTTCTGCTTTTAACACGTTCACAACTCGCTGGGAAGGAAAAAGAAAAACCACCGAGTTTGCATGGAAACATCAGCTTTGAGGAGGAATCCTCCTTCTGTGGCAGGCCAGGAAACCACGCTGAACAAACTTGCAAGGTGACAAAATTCAACTTCCTAGAACAGTTCAACTGCCACATGGTTCCACCAAATCAATCACTAAAAGAGAAGTGTTTGGGTTTTTTTTCCCCTGAAACCTTTTTTTTTTCCATGAGATCCGCCCTTGAAAAATGCTGTAAAGAAAATTTTAAGCTCAGTTAGGGATTGCAGAGAGTGAGGTACTGGCTGACAATGTAACAATGGGAGAGGCCAGACAGAAAAAGCAAATGCAAAGCCCCAGGGTCACAAAGGCAAACTGGAAATGTCTCAGATCAGACCAAAACAACACAAAGCCCAGTCCAAAGCCCCACTCCCGCAGCTCTGCTTTGTTCCCCAGCACCAGGTGCAGAAAGGGAAGTACAGGCAATAATTACATTTCTATTTCTTCCAATTTCCTATTCCCAAGTTGCTTTGTTGTTACAGGGAATTAATTACGAAATGCTATTGTTGAGTTAATTTCTGTGGGTAATTAGAGCAATGAATGAGGCAGGAGGAGGGAGGGGTGGATCTCCAGAAACCCAGGAACAATTGGGGTCTTTCCCTTCCCAGGGAGAGCTTGTGGGTTTTGCAGCACAAAGCATCTCTAACTCTTCCCTTTGGATCACTGATTTAAAAAAGGAAAGTGCTGAAAATGGGAATTACCTCTCCTGCCTTGCTGGGATGAGAAATGATCAGTCTGAGAGAGGCAGAACTATCCTGGCAGGAAAAGCTTCCAGCCCCAGGACAGCAGCAGGGGATGATCCCAGAGCTGATCTCCTGCCCCCATCCTCAGGTCCTCACTGTAATTGCCATTTCTGGCCCTAAATCCCCTCAGGTGCTTCAGCATCTCCTTTTCCATCAATTCCCTTGTCAGGCAATTCCCCTTTCCCACTTTTAAACTGTTGTACATGGGTTAAAGATGAGAGGGAGAGCACGAAATCCAAAAAACTGGGAGCAGTTTGACTCAAACAAAATCTTTCTGAGGAGAGGAATTCTCTTTTCATTGACTCTGAAGTATCTCCAGGGCTTGAACTGGAGCCTGGTCTATAAATCTGATGATTAAAACCTCTCACAAGAATTCTTCCTGAGGTTCCTTCCCTGGAATGAGTTGGTCGTTGCTCTGTTCCCAGAGCTGCCCCACTGCCAGGAAAATGCTCCACAAACCTCAGGGGAAGACAGAGCTCAGAGGCAGAGGATCCTTCTCAGGCTTTAGTGGAGGTTTAAACAGCTTTATGCTAAAAGGGCAAACCCAGAGCAGCTCAGTATTCCTTGGATTATTCCACAGAACACAAATCCATGAGAAAGGAGCCTTTCTTCTTGCTTTGGGATTTTGGTGTTTCTTAGAAACAACCACTGTTTTGGTTTTTTTTTAAACAAATTTTTACCTCTTCAATTTCTGATCTTTTCTTTTGGAGAATTCCTTCCATGGGAGATTGGAAATTAAGGGAAGGAGGAAGGCGTGGGAAATCTGGGGGAGCAGGGTGAGGTTCTGCTTTTCTTTTTTCCCAGAAGGGAACAAAGTGGAAACCAAGCAAACAAACTAGAAAAGCAAACATTTATAGTCCACCAATTATTCCTTAATGAGCTGCTTTCTCCTGACCCAGGGGTGGGAGGGACCCTGGCAGGCACCACAAATTCTATCCCTTTCTGCTCCAGGATCCTTGTTTGTGGTAATTGCAGCCCATTTTTCACTCCACCTCCTGCCACTGTTACACAACATTTATTGAAAGCACATTTGATGGTAATGAAGTTTCTATTAACTATGATTAAGTTTCATAAAGCACCTGAAGATAATTTAAGATGTGCAGGAGCAGAAAGTGAAACATTTGGTTTAGTGCATTAGGAGAGGTAATTGATTAAATTATCTCAGTTACAAGGAGAGCTTTGCAGGAGCTGTGCAGGGCCCACCTCCCCAGTTCCAGCAGGGAGGGGAGAGCTGGGACCTGGGCAGGAGATCCCAGAGGTTCTTCCCAGTGATGGATTCTTCCCCATCCCTCCCACAGCCTAAAGTCCGTCTCCTCACTCTTGGAGCACAGGGATCAGGAGTCAGGGAAGAGATCTCCCAGTGGAACAGGCTGTCCCTCAGTGATCTTCACCACTGGCTCTGATTTTGCATCCCTGATGAGTGGGGAGGTCCTGGAGCAGCTCCTGCTCCGTGAGCTCTGTGTCCTTGCCCCAGGGTGGAACTGAGCCCTTTCCATCTCCAAATCATCCCAACTGCAGCTTGTTTTTGGGTAAATCACAAAATCCAGAGATTTGACTGGGGTTCTCTCGGTTTTCTCTATGAAATGGAAGTGCACAGACAAAAAAGTGAACCCACTGCCAGAGCCCAGCCTGGCCCAGAGCAGGGACCCATCAGGGCTGATTCTGGGGACACCCACACAAACCCAAAGGTTCAAGGCAGCCTCAGCCCCTTTTGCAGCTCCCTAAACTGATTTTGGGGTATCTTGAGAAAAAACTAAGAACCAGGAATGTAAAATCACAGAATCACCAAGGGTGGAAAAGCCCTCGGAGATCACCAAGCACCACCAAGGGCAGCACCAGCCAAGGCCTCAGGTGCCACCTCCAGGGGTGGGCACCTCCTGGGCAACCCCTGCCAGTGCTCAACAGCCCTTTCCAGGGGGAAATTCCTGCTGATGTGCCACCCTGGCACTGTTCAAGGCCATTTCCATGAGGAAATTCCTGCTGATGTCCCACCCTGGCACAGCTCAAGGCCCTTTCAATGAGGAAATTCCTGCTCATGTCCCACCCTGGCACAGCCCTACAGCCCTTTCCAGGGGGAAACCCTGGCACAGCTCATGGCCATTTCCATGAGGAAATTCCTGCTGATGTCCCACCCTGGCACAGCTCAAGGCCATTTCCATAGGGAAATTCCTGCTGATGTGCCACCCTGGCACAGTTCAAGGCCATTTCCATGAGGAAATTCCTGCTGATGTCCCACCCTGGCACAGCCCTACAACCCTTTCCAGGGGGAAATTCCTGCTGATGTCCCACCCTGGCACAGTTCAAGGCCATTCCCTCTCCTCCTGTCCCTTGTCCCCCTGGTCTCCTGCCCTGTTGGGGTTGGCAGAGCTGCAGGTGCAGGACAGAAGCCCCAGAGCAGCCCTGAGATGATCTCAGGCACAGAAACACCCTCCAGGTGAGACAGGAGGGAGCTGAGCAGGGCCAGAGCCAGCAGCAGAACCAGCTCTGCACCAGGAACCCCAAACTCTTGCAGAAATTCCTTTTTTTCCTAATTCCAGGTGCCCTAGAGGTCGATCCCGAGCTGAGCATGCCCCGATCCAGGGCTCCCTGTCAGAAATTGCTGAGGATGAGCACTCCCCTGGCTCACTGAACCTGGGATCACAGAGCTGCTTTCAGCACATGCTAAAGCCTCTCATAAAACCTTGGCTCCTACTTAGCTCCTAAACAAATAACCCAGACGGCAGAAGAGATGAGGAAAATCATATTTACAAGAGAAAAAAAAGAACTTACTTTGGGATTTTATTTCATGAGGAGGTTTTTTATCGGAGAGGGAGAGAGGGAGAGAAAGAGAGAAAGTTGCACTTAATAAATTTACATGGAGCATATCTATCTCCTGTATTGCTTCTGTCTCACTCTATAAATGAAACATTTTCTCCTCGTTTGCTGACAATATGAATATTTTATGTTGTCCATGTTTTTCTCTTCATCTTCTCTTTTTTTAATTTTTTTTTTAATTTTTTTTTTCCCCCTAAATCCGTATCAGGAAGTTTCTTTGCAGCAATTTCTCACTTGGTTAATTCAGGTTATTTGTTGGCTCTATTGGAAACTGTTGTTTATTTACACCTCAGCAAGAAGGAAGTTCAATACCTTGCAGTGGATCATTGGCAAAGAGACTCAGGTCAGAATTAATGATTCCTTTGTGTGTTTGATGTATGGAAAGGCTGGTGATGGGCACTTCAATTAGTTATAAGATATAAAAACGCCCAGTTTATTCACATTTTTGTACTGAACACCCCCAATAATGGCACCTCTCTGTGTGTACGTGAACACACACATTCATGTGCCCCCAGCAGATGGAAATATGGGACAAAAGGGGTTTTCTATGGGACTGCAGGTCTCAAAAATCAGCCTGCTCTGCCTCCCTCGTGCCAAGCACTTGAGTCACCATTTATAACATAAAACCTGCCAAAGTTACCCCTAAAATTGGGACACTCAGACGGATTATGAGGCTCCTTCTCTTAATTTTGATGTTTGTGAGGATGCTCAGTTTAGAAATACTTAATCCAGAAGATCGTTGGATTTTGGCTTTGCCATTTTTTTGGATGAGGTTTTTATTTCCCTGCCCAAGGTTGGCTTTGGTTTTGCAGGAAAATAAGGCACAAAAAGACCCAGAGAGGAGGGTCAGACTGGAGTCTGCAGTGGAACAAACC
Organism: Hypocryptadius cinnamomeus; assembly: GCA_013400635.1. Lineage (NCBI taxonomy): Eukaryota > Metazoa > Chordata > Aves > Passeriformes > Zosteropidae > Hypocryptadius > Hypocryptadius cinnamomeus. The sequence goes on from VYZP01041117.1 coordinate 64,210, forward strand.
CTTCCCTGCTGCTGGCAGGGGCTGTCTGCACCAAACTGCAAAGGGAAAAGCATTTCCCGTGGAAATGGAGATTCCTGGACCCAGGAGCCTCCTGGCAACAGCAGCAGCAGCACTGCTTGGAAAATGGAAAACAAAATGATTTGTGATTGTGCTGTGATTATTCGGGGTGCATTAGTAAAAACATGTTTGCAGGTCAGTCCTTGTGGCCCTACTTGTTTGTTTTGGTTTTGGGCACTGAGAGAAGAAATCAATAGGTTTTGAAGTCAGGAGAAATGACTTTAAAGCAAACAGATAAAAGTAAAACAAAAAGCTCTCAAAAAAGCCCCCTCTCTTCTATTAAGCAAAGAGAAAGCTTTCACCTCTGCAGGAAAAAGAGAGAAATCCAGCCTGGCAAAGCATCCAGCTGGGAATACTGGGGGGGAATAAACACTGGGAGAACAAACATGCAGGACACCAGTGAGGTACTGGGACTGTCTGCGGCCAAAGTGACCTTTGCATCCCAGGGAATCCATCTGGCAGCCCTGGAAACCCCTGGAAACCTTTCATCCCCACATGAATCTTCCTCCTGCATCTAAGTCTGGATCTACACAAGAGCTGCAAGTTCCAGGAGAAAATCTCTGAAGGAAAAGCTCTTCCAGCTGCTCCTCAGCAAAGGCTGGACCATCGGGATCCTCCCAGGAGATCCAAGGCCAAAGGGAGCACTGGGATGTTCCTGTGTGGTGTCTTGGGGTTATTCCCAAATTCTCCAGTCAGGGACTGAATAAAGAACCTCAGGGTTGATCCCTTTTATCCCTGTTCCATTCTCTGCCTCCCAAGGATCAGGATTTTCCCAGCCAGCTCCAAGCTGGCTCTTTCCTGGCACCCTCCATTCCCATCCTCCCCTTCAGCTCAGTCCTTATTTGTTAACCAAAGGAATGTTGCTATTTTTGCCTCACAGAAGGAGCAAAGTTAACGAGTTGTGCCTGATAAAAAACCTCCAAGAGATTGGTTTGCTGTGGCTCAGGGCTGCATTTCCTCCACAATTCCCCACGGGATGAGAAGCGGAGCAGGAAAGGCACATACTGGAAGATGAACAGGGGAGAAGAGATTTTTTAAAAAATAGGCTAATTGCATCAATTCCTGTTAGCTGAGAAAGCAATTACAGCCCTAAAAACAACGAGGACATGGGGACAGCTCGAGCCGTGAAGGAGGGACAGGATCGCACCTGGAGGGACAGGATGACACCTGGAGGGACAGGATGACACCTGGGGGTGGAAGGAGCAGGAGACACGGAACACTCCAGTCCAGTTGGACCCACAGGGAAATGCAGCTCCTGGAGTACAGGACAGGGCTTGGAGCCACCTGGGGCAGGGGAAAGTGTCCATGGAAGGTGTCTCCATGGAGGAGAGTGGGACTGCAGGGCTTTAAGGTCGCTTTCCACCCAAACCACTCCAGGATTCTGGGACTCCAGGAAAAGGAGGGAATGAGTTTGTGTGACCCCAAAGGCCTCTCAGGGCAGAGCTGAGCCAGCTCCCTCAGTGGCAGAGGCTCCCTGGCACAGTCCTGGCTCTGTCCCTGTGCCCCCAGGCATGGGTGGGGTGTGGCAGTGCCCCCCAGGCTGCCACAGGACCCCGCGGGGTGGGGGGAAAGGAGGGAATTTGGGGCAGGACAGGAGCATTTCCCACTGGCAGTGCTCCTGCAGGCAGTGACCTGAGTGGGGTCACCTTGAACTGACCCTGGGGACACCACAGACACAGCCAGGGGGGTGGCAGGTCCCCTCTGCTGTCACACCCCCACTGTGCAGCCTCAGCTGCTGCTCCTCACGCCCTTCCCACACGTCCTCCTGCCAGCCCCCCATGGATATGCTGATGGACACCAGGATGGATTTGGTATTGAGCCAGCCATCAGCAGGGACAGGAATTCAGCAATGGACAGGGAGGAGAGAGACCCCAGGAAATATCCCAGGATCAGCACAGTCCCTGAGAGCTGAGTGAATGGCACTGCTCCCAAACCCTCTCTGGTTATGCTTTCTTAAAACACAGGGAAGGAAAAAGAAATTAAATTACATTTCTGTCCTTGGATACCTTGGAGCTGCTCTGTAGCCCTGGGAATTTTAAGTGCTGGGATCCACAGCAAGAGTGCTGAGTGTTCCCTCCCATCACACCCCAGCAAAATCTGATTGAAGCTCTCAGCTATCTCTGAAGCCTGAATAAATACACAGGATGCTCTCTGCCACTGGGAAAGCATGAAAATCTCAGGGCAAAAAAAGAGAGTTCATTTTGTTTAGAAGAGAGAAGGCAATGCAGAACCATAGAAACAAGGACAGAGGGCTGGTTAAACACAACATTACAGAAAACAGACACATCCTTGTTTACATCTCCCAGCCCTGGCACTCCTGATGGCTCCCAGGGCTGTTGTTCCACCTGACGAGGTGACAGCCCCTCCACAGGGACAGGAGCGGGCTCAGGGCAGGGATAAACTCACAAATTCCTCCCGTGTGTGGAGCCTGCGCAGCTGCAGGGCTGCTCTGCCCAGCTCCCCGTGCTGGGGACAGCAGCAGCTTCCCAGTGCCAGATGCTTCCCAGATGCTGGTGAAGGGCAAAGCCTTTCCCAGGGAGCTGCAGATCTGCCTGGGTTTAACTCCTGCTAAAGGCAGCAAAAGCAGCAAACTCCGACCTTGACCGGCTCCTGCACCTGCAGCTCTCCTGGGGGGCTTTACCTGTTTGCTTGCAAGGAAAGGCTGAGGAGCACATTTGGTCATGGAGGTATGAGTTCCACCCTGCAAACCCCCTGGATTTGGGATTTTAGCATCAACTGATCATCCACAGGCAGAGAACGAGCAACACAAATCCAGAGATCCGGAAAATTTCAAACTCCGCACGGAAAAGCAAAAAACCACCTCCCTTTTCACAGGAATAGCTCTGACACAAGAGCCCCACCCACACGCGTTCCTGGCCTTCAGCCCACCTCTCAGGCCATCCCAAACCCCGTCCCCAGCCCCGTGGCAGCTCACCTTGGATGCAGAGCCCCTCGGTGCAATTCTCGGACTCCTGGCTCAGGCCCTCGCAGTGCTTGCCCCCGTTGCGCGGGGCGGGCGCGGCGCATTCCCGCACGCGCAGGTGCTCGCACTCGGGGCTGCACACCGACCACTCGCTCCACACCTCCCAGCTGCCATCCACTGTGTGCCCAGGGGAAACACAGTCAGCTCTGCCTGCCTCGCCAGGGAGCTCCTGCAGCAGCCTTGTTTCATCTCTCCCCTCCGTGACTCCACTTCTAAGCAAACTTTCGCAAGATAAATAATGCTTTTAACGAAGTTCTCAGCTCAGGTTTCTGTGTTTCTCTTTCTGGTGTTGTTAACATCGGCTCCCCTCTCTGCACTAACCCCGGACCTCACCCAGGTCCCTGATTTCTCCCCCTGAGCAGGGTTTTGGTAGTGCCAGGGTAAGATCCAGCCTGACTACATGTGCCTGGCACTGCACCCACACCAGGCTTGGCCCAAACACAGCTGCATTTCCCGTTCCCTTCCCAACTCCCTGCTGCTGCTTCCCACCGAAAGCTCTCCCGTAACCGTGGCCCCCGAAGCCCTCCCTGGCTGGGGACTCACCGGGGCAGAGGGAGGTGCAGGTGATTTTCTGCACGGACATGCCCTCGCAGAAGGCTCCCCCGTTGAGGGGCGCGGGGTTGGTGCAGGTGCGCGAGCGTTTTTGCCAGCCCCGGCCACAGCGCGCGTTGCAGCTGGACCACTCCGTCCACGAGGACCAGCCCCCGTTCACTGCAAAACACCAACGTGGGGGTGGCTGAGGGGCTGTGGGGCTGTGCCAGAGCCCCCCAGCTCCAGACCCAAACCCATCCCGGCAGGAAGAGCTCTTCTTCACCTTGGCTGGGTGATCCTGAGTGTGCCAGGTTTGAATCAGTGCAGCTATGGCAGCACAAATCAAAGCAGGGCACAGCAGGCACAGCCACCTCTGTCCCCCAGCCCTGTCACTGACCATAGACCACCACGGTGGCTGACAGGCTCCTCCTCTTGGCCACGATGTTGGCAGCCATGCAGGTGTAGTTGCCCGAGTCGGACAGGCGCGCCTGGCGGATGATGAGGTTGTGGTCGGCCCTGGTGTCGATGTTCTCGTCCAGGTTGGAATCGATGGGCTCCTCGTTCTTCAGCCACTCCACCTGGCAGGGAGGAGCACAGGAAAACGTGGAGCAGGCCAAAGGCATCTCATGACCTCGTTAATTGGATGGGGAAATGCTTCCTTTGGCTGGTAACTTAGAAAAGCTGATTTTTCCTCAAGGAACATGGAATAAAATCTCAGCCGAGAGAGAATAGGAAATTCTCCCAACAATATTTTTACATATTGCTCCTGCTGCACCATGCATTGGATGTTCAAATACTTGGACAACTACCAGTTCTATAAAACAGATAATAAGTATTATAAATTCCACTTTTTTTGTGAAGAAACAGGAAGATGAAATTGCCTGACATGGCACAGAGGAAGAGCAGAGTCATCATAACAGATTCCCAGCTGACACAAACACCCTGAGAACAGAGGCCATTAGTGTTTGCTGCCACGGTCCATAAACCCCCTGAAAGGCTGTGCACGATGTTTCCAATCCATCTTCTCCAGTTCACCACCCAACATCTCTGAGCACGCCCAGGAATCACCGCAAGGCGCCTTTCCACTCAAAACATTAACAGAAAATAGTTAAGGCATGGCAAGCTGCTGTCACAGGAGAGCAAAATTAAAAATAGAAATAAAATCAACAGATTCTATTAAAAGACCAAAGAGCAGGGGGTTGTTTTAACAGCTTTTCTAGATCTGGAGGAGCTCTGGCTGTGCCCTGCAGTCAAACTCCCTTCTCCACTCCGTTCAGATGAATAACCTTGTTTAGCAACTTGTGGAAGGACTTGGAACTTTGTGGTAATGAGCTTATGGCTGTGGTAGCTGCAGGCATTCATTAGCACTCAGCTCTGCGCAGATGGGCTGCAATTTGTACATTTTCCAGTTCCTAAACAAATCTGCAAACACTGACCATCAAAGCCAATTACGTTTGGTGCCAGGCAGCAGATTCCCCTCCACAGCAGCACTCCCGGCTTTGCTGGGACGGATCCAGCCCTGCACATCCCGGCCAAGGGCTGCAAACTCACCTGGAAAAGGCTCCAGGTCTGGGGCACCTCATCCCACACGGTGGCTGTGGAATGAAATCATGATTTGACACATCTGTGCAAATGTGATTTACCTGAGGGGGAGATTCAGCATCGCACGTTTCACACTGAAAACGGGGGAAAGATTCGAGCTCTGTGATCCCTTTGCCATCTCTCTGTCCTCCTGTATCCAACCCTCCCTCCCAGCCAGGGGACACTTCCCCTGTGCCTGCAGGAGCCTGGGCACAGCTCGGGAGCAGGGACCAAGCAGCTGTGCTAAATCCAGCCATGCCAAACCTCTCCCTGGATAAAATCCCTGGGAGTGTGTTCCAGCCATGCCAGACCTTTCCTTGGGCAATATCCCTGGGAGTGTGTTCCAGCCATGCCAGACCTTTCCTTGGGCAATATCCCTGGGAGTGTGTTCCAGCCATGCCAGACCTTTCCCTGGACAAAATCCCCAGGAGTGTGTTCCAGCCATGCTAGATCTTTCCTTGGGCAATATCCCTGGGAGTGTGCTCCAGCCATGCCAAAACTTTTCCAGCCATGCCAAACCTTTTCCAGCCATGCCAGACCTCTCCCTGGACAAAATCCCTGGGAGTGTGTTCCAGCCATGCCAGACCTTTCCCTGGACAATATCTTGGAGTTCCAGCCATGCCAGACCTTTCCCTGGACAATATCCTGGAGTTCCAGCCATGCCAGACCTTTCCCTGGACAATATCCTGGAGTTCCAGCCATGCCAGACCTTCCCCTGGACAAAATCCCCTGGATTTTGTTCCCTTTCCCTGTGTTCTAAAGACACAGAACAACCAACTAATCCACTCACTATTCAGTTCCCCTTCTGCAGTTAACCTTAACAGTAATTATCCAAGGGGGTTTCAGCAAAGAAATTAGGAATTCAATTTAAATTATGGAGCAGCCGCACGGGCATAAATCAAGTGACAGGAGTTCGATGGTGAACACACTTTATGTGCAGTGAAATGGGCAGAGAAATGACAAACACAGCCAGCATTCCCAGAGTTCATTATCTCACAAGTGTGTTTATAAATGTTGACTCTCCTCAGGCCAGGGGATTTTTGGGTGGTGAGAGGGGTTCAAGGGCCCCATCCTGTCAGCCTCAGCCTTGGAGGGAGCACACACTGATCCTGTGTGTGCTGAGTCTGGGAATGTGGGGTTTGATGAGCAGAAAACATTAAAACATTTACATTAAAGCAGAGCATTTCAAAGAATGATGATCCCAGCAAAGGGAGAACATTAAGCAGACAGAACATAAACACCAAAGTGTCAGGACGTGAGATCAAACCCTGATTTGTCAGGGAGGATGGCACTGCCAGTGCTCCCCTCATTCCAGCCCCCCTTCCCTGAGAAAACCAGGTTTATCCAAGGCCATCCCCTGCTCTGCCTCAGCAGATGGAGGCTTTCAAAGATGGAGAACCAAGGGATGGATTTATGGGATAAAAATACATTTAAAGGAGTCGTGATGACAAAAGATGTTTGTCACTGGCAGGGATGTAACCTTTGGGAAACTTCAGCCCCCGCACAAACACTCACAAAGCAACCAGGGAAAATAAAAGCAGTCAAGAACCTAAAACATCTCCCCACTGGGATGAACGATGGGGTCTGGACTGCAGTGTCTGAAGAGCAAACCCCAAACTCCTCAGAGTTTCATTTCCCTCACCCTGGACGTCACACAGTTGCTTGTACCAGAATTCAAATCCTTTTCCTTTTAAGAATTAGTCTGATGATCTGGAACCAGACTTTAAACCTGCTATAAAATGCTGTAGGCTTGTAGAAATAGATCTGGGTTTTTTTTCCCTCTGAAATTCAATTTGCTCAGAATTTAGCCCCCCCTCCCCAGTTTCCAAGGAGGGCTGATCACATCAGGATCTGCAGCTCCGGGCACCAGGGATTAACTGGGCCCCTCCCTGGGTGGCAGCAGCCCAATTAGCATCATCATAAATTTGTCCCAGTTACAGAAAGCAATTACCACAGACCAGCTTATGGCATTATCAGAGTAAAATCAGCTCAACACCCCAGAGTCTGGGCAGATTATGGAGTTAGAGAACTCTTCTCCCTGAAAAACAAAGCTTATCCCAACTCATCCCCTAAGAGTTCCTCATCAGTCGCCTCTGATGGACATTCAAACATCCCAAGACCTAGGACTGAATTTTTGGCTCTTTTTGGCGACCTTGTTTGAGATTCCAACCAGATTTAACACAAGAGGCAGCTCCCAGCCCTTGTGGGCACGGTGATAATTCAGGAAGTCAGCAGACAAAGGGCCTCCTGTCCCTGCTTTGGGATTATCCTCTGCTGCCCTTTAAACACAGCCTGTGCCTTCCCCATGGCCAGTCCCAGACACATCCACGCCCCAGAGAATGCAGTGACAGTGCCAGCTCCTCCTCAGGAGACTGTCACATTCATATTTTCTGAAAAATCCCTTCGCCCAGGATTTTTCTCCTGGGAAGCTGAGAAGCCTCAGAGAAAAAGGAAAACAATTCTTATCTCATTTGCTTCTCCTGTGTTTTGCTGCTTTGGAATGTGTTTGGAGATGGTTTCATTGGGTTTCTGCTGTGATTTGTTTTGACTTTTTGGCCAACCAGTGCCAAGCTGTGTTGGGACTCTGGAGAGAGTCATGAGTTTTATTGTCTTTTTAGCATTCTGTAAGTATCCTTTCTGTATTCTTTAGTATAGTTTAGTTTAATATTCTTTAATATAATATAGTATCATAAAATAATAAATTAGCCTTCTGAGAACATGGAGTCAGATTCATCATTCCTTCCTTCATCTGAGGGCAATGCAAATACAATAGGGGACAACCAAAGGCTTTCTGACCCCAGGTAAAAAGCTCAGGGTTTGAGATGGGGAAGGTGACTCAGGACAGCACAAAGGGTTCTTGTCCCAGTCCACGGCGATGTTCTCCTCTCTCTCTCAGGTGGAAAAGCAGCAAAAACCTCCTCACCTTCCTCTAACATGGAACTTCTGCTCCTAAAAATTCAGGCTGGAGGAATGTTCCTCGCTGTTGCAGCTGGAATTAGGATGGGGATGGGCAGGGCAGGTCCCCCCTTGTCACAGTTTTATCTTCCTTTCCACCCTGAGACCCAAACCAGGAGGGGAAGCCTCCACCAGCACGAGTCTCTGGGGGGGGCTTAACATGAACCCAAATGCTGCACACACTCCTCCCTGCCTTCATTATTGTGATTTTATCAACACCATCACAAGCCATTAATCCTGCGCCAGAGCCCCTCACAACAGCCGGAGCAGGTCAGCTGTACCTGCTGCATTCCATTTAAATTAATCCACTGAGGGAACTCTGCTCTTGAATCATTTAATCGCAGTGCTGTCACACCAGGCTGGTAAGCATATTTTTCCTTCATTAGATTGAATATATAATCTCATTACAGGAATCTGACATGCTGACTAACCCATAAATCAGCTGGAGGAGGCTCTGCTCCGAGGGGAGGCACTTGATGGTGGCCAGAGGGATCAGCTGAGACCTCCAGGGCTGCCTATGCCCATTTCTGGGTGGTTATTCCCACTGCAGGGAGGGTTTGCTGCACAAACCTCCACCAGCAACGGGAGAAATCCTTGTTTGTGGCCACAGCTCCTCCTCTGAGCTCTGCTCCCTCTGACATCCCAAGCAAAGACCCAGAGGAGGGAATGCAGGCCAGCATGGGAGGGGGTGAGTCAAAACTCAATTAAAATATGGTTTGGGATGGGTATGAAGGGAGAGGTGACAGCCTGGACATGTGCATCAATTTATAGTGGTAGAGGTGGGCAAGGAGCTGACTCAGCCAGGCTATTTTGGATCCCTGGGATAAGGAGCCATTGCTAAAAATGCCACTGCTAATGGTACCTTGTCTGCTTGGTGAAGACATCATCAGATCCCAAATAAGTTTATCTTTATTCCTATTTTTGGAGCGTCTACCATTAACTGGAGCACTGTTTTTTATCTCCATGCACAAATGATGAACAAATCAGCATTAATAACCCCAAAGGTCATTAGGGGTGTGAGTTTCCCAGTGGGACAGAGCACACACATGGCCTGACTTCAGTTATTGGATGGTGAGCAGAGATAAACGATCCTGCTGCAGCTCAAATCCCTGTCCCTACAGAGCTCAGCAGTGCAGGTGAGCAGCTGAGCCCCAACCTTTGTTTTGCTAAATGGCTCCCAATTGAAGGATACAGAGAAATCCACGGATCTCCTTTGAAACTGGTTCTCAGTGCACAATATTTGGACAGTAATTAAAGTGCTGACACTGAAAAGCCCTCTTTAGATAAGGCTGTTGGTGATGATGTTTGCAGGTTCTGCCTGTCCTGATAGGCAGGATCACATTTATATAGGAAATGCTTGAAGATAAGGAAAACATCACAGGAAGCTTTCAGTAATTGAAACCAAAGCCTTCCAAGGCTGTAATTTCACCGTTCCCTGGCGTTCTGGGGGATCAGCAATACCTGACAATGTTCATTTTTGTTAGTACCTTCAGACGGGAGAAATTCAAGAATGCAGCTGTGAGATCTTACAGGAGTCACAGAATGACCTGGATTGGGAGGGACCTGAGAGATCATTGAACACCTTTAGATTCGTTAAGGAATCATCTTTCTGCACATGATAGAAACAGTATTTAACCCCAAACCCCACAGAAATGCAATTAGCTAACGAATGTGTGACACGTGCCATGCCACCGAATACTAAATGCAACAGGCACCAGATTCCCGACTTCCAGCTTTCTCTTTTAGTGCTGTTTACAATTAAAAGAGGTGTTGATCTCTGTGCCCAGAGGCAGAACACTCCCCAGCCATTAAAGCATTTCAGTGTCACCACTGGTGGGGCCTCCAGCTGGTTCAGTCCCCACCTCCATCGCTGTGAACTTCCCAAATCCCTGCAGGACTCGCTCACACAATCATCCCCATGATTACAAACACAATGATAAAGTCTCACAACTTCTCCTTTCATGTTCAAGCATTCAAAATTAAAACCATTTCTGGCAACAGGGCCAGAGAAAACAGACAGGGCTGCAAAGCAGCACATCAAACCCAGAGAGGCCCCAGAGCACATGTCTGTATAAAAAGGAATTATCTATTCAGGGGAACTACAAAGTTATCTCCCTTCTTTCTTCTTTTCAGTTTAGCAATCTAATTCAGAAGTGCTTTGCTCCAGCATTTCTATTTCATGACCTCTCTACCTCCTGGCTGTATTGATTTATTCACAAATCTCAGAAGGAAAACAAACATTTTTTCTGCTGGAAGAAAACCCTGCACAGCTCCCCTGCCTGCCTGAGAGGCAGCACAGCCCCTCATCCAAGGGCTGTGTCCAATAAAGGGAAGATGTGCAGGGACTGAAGAGCCCCCAAGGGCTGCAAAATTGACAAAATCAGCAGGAGAGGCACCTGGAGATGCTGCTGAGGGGGTGGGAGCAGGGCTGGGAGTGCCACTGATTGGGGAAACTGGTGCAGGGACAGAGGGGACAAATGGGGTGACAGATTTAACACACTCAGAAGGACAGGGAAGAGTCCAGAGTGTCCAGCAGAGCGTTGGGGCAGCACTGGAGCAAACCCAGGGGTGGGAGGGGAAGGGCTGGAGCAGCTCCAGGTTGGAGAAGCAGCTCTGTCCTCAACCTTGGGGGTCCTGACCACTCCTGGAGCTTGAACTACCCCCAATTCCCCTGCTGCCAGGAGAAATCCCACAGCAAAGGCTGAGGAAGGACAAAGTGTGGCTGAAGGTGTAACAGCACACAAAATAAATGGAATTTGGAAATGGAACTGGTTTTGTGCTGTGCACAACAAACACCTCAAACAAAACAAGTCTAACCGAGGCCAAGTTTTATAGAATAAAGAGGCTGACACATCATTAGACACCCTTGTTATAAAATTAGTCCAGACCAGCATGTCCTGTACGAGCCATGACAGTTCTCAATCTTTGCTGAATGGGAAACTATAAAAGTTATGAATTTGCTCTTAAAAGCAGCTAAAAAATTATGAATTTGCTCTTAAAATCTCAATCTAAATACCAGATCAATCACAAATGAGACATTGCACATACCCAGGCTGTGTCCTGAGAGTGAAATATCTCCGGTGAGAAATGAATCACATTTATTGTACTTGTAACCAATATCCCTTAAAAGCAAAGCAAATATTGCTCTTGCAGACCCATAAGCACCTGGCCAAATGCAGGCTGTTTGCACTGAGCAATCCCACCCCTCTCTGTGACTGCAGCAGGATTCACGGCAGGCTGGAACTCTCAGCCTGCTTTGCTGGGGTGTTTTACTGCAGCCCCATTATCCTGCCGGTTTTAGTGAGCGTGTGCCAGCCCCATAAATACACAAACCTATGTAAAACAGGCCCTCCCTGCTTCTGGAGTCCTCGCAGCTTTTGAATTTTATGTGGGTTTCGTGTTGTGCTGATGTGCTCGCAGTGGAATGCGTGCTGCCCAGAAGAGAAATGATTTTACATTTCCATTAAAAGCCCTGGCGGTAAATAAACCCGTGAAACTCAGACAGGCAGATATTCCTGGGAACATCTACAGCACTCCATTAAAATGTCAGAATCTGTGTTAAACATTTGAAAAAGCAGCACTGCATACAACACATTTAAATCTTAAATATATGCATATATTATGTGATAAAGATATTTTAGAGTATTTCACAAACCTCTGCAGAGCACTCAACAGTAATAGTTCAGTAACAGTAAACTATCAGTAATCGTTTAGCACAACAGCTGCCCTTTTATTACAAAAGAAACCCAAACCCAAAACAAAAACAAGGCAAACAAAAGAACCTGAAACTCGAAACTCGTGAGAACTCCACCACAAGCAGAGTAGACAGGAGGTGTAGGGAGAGCTGCGAGTTCCTGCTAATGCTCAAATATCAGGTTTGGTCTGAGGGCTCATTCATAAAAAAGGGATTTAAGGTGAATTTTAAAGCTCAGCTTTGCACCTCGTGCCTCACAGCAGGCTTGGCTACTGCTCCATCCCAAGATTTCCAGGTGGGAATTGGCTCCCCCAGCTCCGGCTGCTGCTCCCCTCTCCATCCCAAGGTTTCCAGGTGGGAATTGGCTCCCCCAGCTCCGGCTGCTGCTCCCCTCTCCATCCCAAGGTTTCCAGGTGGGAATTGGCTCCCCCAGCTCCTCCCTGCAGGTCCAAAGGCCCTCAGCATCGTTCAATGAAGATAAGCAGAGTCCAGCAAGCTAAAGGTTGGGTTTGGGTTTATTAATTTGAAATCCTGAGGTTTTTAAACATTTATCTCTACTATCAGGGTTATGTGGCTCCTTAATACCAGGCAGGGACATTTCTGAGGGACAGGACAGAGGAGTGATGACAGAATTTATGAACCCCCCTGGGGCAGCTTTAGCCCCATTTCATAGCACCCTCAGTCTCACACCTGCAGATTTCAGATGTCCCATCCCCACATCACACCTGCAGATTTCAGATGTCCCATCCCCACATCACACCTGCAGATTTCAGATGTCCCCTTTCCACATCACACCCAGGCCTCAAGGAGGTGACATCCACTCCTGGAGCTTCGCTCCAGTGCAGGGAATGGCAGCTCCCTGTCCAATCGAGGGAACATTTAAAAACCTGATTTTCAAGCCCACTGAATGAAACAGGAACAAGCCCTGACAGCTGAGAAATCTGAATCCCATTTGTCACCGATGGAGGAGGCAGCAGTGACACTCCCCAGCACCCCACCACACCTGCCTGAAGGATTACCAGCTACCTAAACACTTATTTTTTTGCTGCTGTACCTGACAGAATTAATATTTTACACTCTGAGGCACCAATAAGGCCGAACACACAGCTCAGAGATTATCCCAAACTTCATTAAATGGGTGTTGACCAAGGATTTTCCAGGTTACAGCTCAGCCCTGCTTTGACAGCAGCCCCAGGGCTGGGGGAAGCAGGAGCTAGAAGGAATTACCAGCGAGGAGGGTGGAATTCATTGTGTTTGCCACTGCTGCAGGACCTGTCAGTCACCCTGATGCCTCCTGAGCTGCTCAGGGTGACAGAACAGAGCTGTCCCTGCTCCTCATTCCAGGGGAAATGCTCCTGTCACTGATTCCAGCTGAGCCCAGGGAGAGGAAATCCCTCTGGCAGAGCTCAGGGGAACACTGAGGGGTGACTGAGGAGTGACCTGCCAGCACTGGGGGTGTGAAATCCCTCCAGAGCTGCTCTGGACAGTGGGGAAATGGGAATGAGCAGCTCTGCACCACATCAGGGACACAGAACATCAAAGACAATGGGGGGTTCTCAGGGGTGAGGGCTCTGTACCCATTTAGGAACTCACAGCCTCATTCTCCACTGCACTTGGGGGATGATTTAAAGCTGAGAGCTCTCTGTGAGCTGGGTGAGCCCACCTGGCTACCTCAGGGGTGAGAACTCCTGCCACTTTACACAATGTGGGAGCATCCCAAACTCTTCTCACCTGCCAGCAGTGCCAAACACCACTCCAGTCTTTTTGCTTTGTGCCTTCTCCCCCACCCCAAAAAAATCAAGAGTTTCAAGAAACTGAAGAGGGCACAGACTGGAGAAAAACTATTTAAAGAAACTTAAAGGTCAGCTAAGAAGATAAGGAAAGAATGTGTCATGAAATTCACTTGAGGAGAGGAACAAAAGATAAAGAAAGAGAAGTAACAAAAGCTCTTTTTCTCTACTGTACTGTGCAGAATGAAGCAGAGCCTATAGAAAGGTCAGAATTGCATGAACAGGAAGCAAACCCAACCCATGGCCTGAGGTTCTGAGGGTCCTGTGTGCCTGACCCCAGGCAGGGCTGCACAATTGGCCCTTGGTAAAGCTGATCAGGGCTTGGCTGAGTGAAGAGGAGATTCTGGGGAGCAAACAGAGAGAGCTCTGAGCTCTGCTGGGGCTCCCCAATGTCCCTTCTGCTCTCTGTGGGCTCAGCTAAGCCTCACTTGCTGCAGTTTCCCCCTCTCAGCCTCCAGGCTGAGCTCAGCCATTCTCAGGGCCAGGAGCTGAGCACAGGGGGCATTTTGTGCCAGGCTGGAGGTTAAAGATGTGCCCTGAAAGTCATCTCAGAGCAGCGTGAGGCTCCTTGGGGCTGCGAGCCAGGAGCGCCCCGTGAGCAGCTGCTGAGGAATGACAGAGTTACAATAAGCCAGACTGACACAGGACACAGCAAACACCCCAAAACCAGCACTGCCTGAGGGTGAGGAACGCTCTGCCTCAATAATTCCATGATTTTTTAATGAATGATGCAGGCTGAGGGAGGCTTTGTCCCTGGTGTGAGGGCAGGCGCTAATGGACGCTGCAGGTCATGGCCCTGGAGGAAATGCCCCGTGTGCTGTGTCCCCGCAAACACAGCTTTGAAATGTCCTGGTGACAGAGAAGCCACTGTTCCCTTCCCTGGCAAACACAGCTTTGAAATGTCCTGGTGACAGAGAAGCCACTGTTCCCTTCGCAGATTCCTCCCCGAAATTCCCCAGAAATTCCCCAGAGCCCCGGCTGTGCCCAGGGAGCAAGGCCGGCCCTGGGAGGGCCCTGCAAGGCCCAATTGTGACAAAATCAACATTCCACTCCACGTTTCTGAGGGAACTTCCCTCCCTTCCCCCTCATTTTCAGCAGTGACAAAACCAGAATTATTTCCCCTGAGCCCTGTGGAGTGAAACACCCCAGGGCTGCCATCGGGCCCTGGGCTCGGAGGCCGTGTCCCCACCTGGGTCCCTGAGGGTCCCTCAGGAGCACAGCCTGAGCCAAGGACACAATTCCCACTCACAGTTCCTCAATATCTCCCTGAGATATTATTATTATTATCCTAAATATCTTCCTGAGGGTCCCTCAGGAGTACACCCTCAGCCAAAGGACACAATTCCTAAATATCTCCCTGCAGAGACTGCTGAGGGACTGGGACACAATTCCTGCACACAATTCCTGTATTCCTGTACACAATTCCTGCACACAATTCCTGTATTCCTGTACACAATTCCTGCACACAATTCCTGTATTCCTGTACACAATTTCTCAGTATCTCCCCATGGGGGCTGCTGAGGACTGGAGGAGCACACCTCGAGCCAAGGACACAATTCCTGCACACAATTCTTGTACACAATTCCTGCACACAATTCCTGTATTCTTGTACACAATTCCTGCACACAATTCCTGTATTCCTGTACACAATTCCTGCACACAATTCCTGTATTCCTGTACACAATTTCTCAGTATCTCCCCATGGGGGCTGCTGAGGACTGGAGGAGCACACCCCGAGCCAAGGACACAATTCCTGCACACAATTCTTGTACACAATTCCTGCACACAATTCCTGTATTCTTGTACACAATTCCTGCACACAATTCCTGTATTCCTGTACACAATTCCTGCACACAATTCCTGTATTCCTGTACACAATTTCTCAGTATCTCCCCATGGGGGCTGCTGAGGACTGGAGGAGCACACCCCGAGCCAAGGACACAATTCCTGCACACAATTCTTGTACACAATTCCTGCACACAATTCCTGTATTCTTGTACACAATTCCTGCACACAATTCCTGTATTCCTGTACACAATTCCTGCACACAATTCCTGTATTCCTGTACACAATTTCTCAGTATCTCCCCATGGGGGCTGCTGAGGACTGGAGGAGCACACCCCGAGCCAAGGACACAATTCCTGCACACAATTCTTGTACACAATTCCTGCACATAATTCCTCAGTATCTCCCTGACATATTATTATTATCCTAAATATCTCCCTGAGGGTCCCTCAGGAGTACACCCTCGGCCAAAGGACACAATTCCTAAATATCTCCCTGCAGAGGCTGCTGAGGGACTGGAGGAGCATACCCCAGCCAAAGGACACAATTTCTGCTCACAATTCCTCAATATCTCCCTGCAGAGAGGCTGCTGAGGGACTGGGACACAATTCCTGCTCACAATTCCTCAACATCTCCCTGCAGAGGCTGCTGAGGGACTGAGCCCAGAGCTGACTCCTGACCAGGCCGGCTCCCATCAATAGTGAATAAAAGGCTCTGGTCCCACCGAGCCCGTGCCAGCAGAGATTCTCCAGAGCTGAATCAACATTTGCCTCAGTGGGGGATTTTCAGCTGTTCTATTTAAATGCTGAATTTTCTTTTTCATTTCGATGCTTAACTCATAAAAACTGAATTTATTTGGGTTGGGTGCCGATGCCTGCAAGCACAGCTGCTCACCAGCTCTCTCTGCTTGCTATGTAAATGCATGAGAAGAGGATTTAAAAGCCTTTTCCAACCTGCCCAGCACTGGGATTTGGGTTTTCTTCCTCTCTTCCTGCGGTGCTGATGCACACAGGGTGCCCCAAAGCCCAGCACCATCCCAACGCAGAGCTGCGTAAAAATGTCTCATTCCCTGCTTTGTAGAGAACTCTGGAGATGGGAAACCACAAAGAGTGCAGGGGGAAAAATAAACCCAGGGTGGGTATAAGGGCAGAAATAAATCCAGGGTGGGCAGAAATAAACCCAGGGGGGCTGTAGGGGCAGAAATAAACCCAGGGTGTCCTGCAGAGAGGCTGAGGGCAGCTGATCTGGACCTGCCCAGGGAAAGCAGCAGCTTCAGGAGCACAGCCAGGTGCTCCAGGATGTGGTACCTGGGGTTATCACTTAGAGGCAGGTGCCTGTCCCTGGATCCAGGATGGTTTCAGCATTCCCAGACTATTTGAAGGGGTAAAACAAGAGGTAAAACCTCAGCCACTCTGTTCTCTCCACTGCTGCTGCCACGGGAGGGTTTGGTGTTCCCAAAGCCAGGCACACCCACGGAGTTCCAGGCCCCAGAGGGGGACTTTGGCTCCATGGGAGTGCCACCAAATCCTCAGGAAGGGACTGCATGCTCGGGGAGCTGCTCCTTGGTCAGTCTGGCTCAGGTGTGGCCAGCAGGAGCAGCTGGGATGTGCTGCTGAGGGAGCCAGGGCACGGCAGCCTCACCCTGAGCTTGCCCAGCTGGCTCTGAGGCAGCCCTGGGAGAGCTGAATTGGAATTTTGCTGCTCCCTGTCTGTAATGCCCGGATTTTCCTCTCCCTGCTGTGTTACTCAGCTTTAAGACCGTGTACCACACTGGGCTGTGTGAGCTGGGCAGCCCCAGAGTCACAAGAGCTTCCAGTGCTGGGAAATTCATTCACACAAGCTGGGTTTTGAGCCATTTTCACTTCAGACACGCTCAAACCGTGGATCCAGCCCTTTAATCCATATTCCCCTAACTGGTTTTGTGCTTGTTTTGTGCAGAAATGAACATGTGTAAAAGCAAACTTAATCTGGGTATTCCCATTGCTGCTGTCTCCTTCTGGAGCAGATGGCAGAACAGACATTGCTCCCCACAAAACTTCATTTGCAGGAATTCTGCCTAAAGACCCTCCCGGGAGCTCTGACTGGGATTCCTGTGCTGTCCCACCCCACAGATAAATAACTAAATAATGGGATTAGCACAGAGAGGCTCCACTGGCCCCAAATAACCAAACTCTGACAGTGTTCCTGGAGTTCTGCACCTGGAATAACCAAGCTCTGACAGCATTCCTGGAGTTCTGGACCCGGAATATCCAAACTCTGACAGCATTCCTGAAGTTCTGGACCCAGAATATCCAAACTCCAGCAGCATTCCTGAAGTTCTGCACTGGAATAACCAAACTCTGACAGCGTTCCTGGAGTTCTGCACCTGGAATAACCAAACTCCAACAGCATTCCTGAAGCTCTGTGCTTGGAATAACCAAACTCTGACAGCATTCCTGAAGCTCTGTGCTTGGAATAACCAAACTCTGACAGCATTCCTGAAGCTCTGTGCTTGGAATAACCAAACTCTGACAGCATTCCTGAAGCTTTGCACCTGGAATAACCAAACTCTGACAGCATTCCTGAAGCTTTGCACCTGGAATAACCAAACTCTGACAGCATTCCTGAAGCTCTGTGCTTGGAATAACCAAACTCTGACAGCATTCCTGAAGCTCTGCACCTGGAATAACCAAACTGACAGCATTCCTGAAGCTCTGCACCTGGAATAACCAAACTCCAACAGCATTCCTGAAGCTCTGCACTTGGAATAACCAAACCCTCCCCAGGGAGGGGCTCTGGCACGGAGCAGGGATGGGCTGGAGCCTCCTTCCCCTTGTTTCCAGTTCTCTTAGGTTGAACAAACACCGACAATGCCCCAATCAGCACCCACTCTGCATCTCATGAAACACCAGACGAGCTCCTTTGTCCCGAGTTATTTCCAGCCTTATGTTTCCATCCAGGGCTGCATCCAACTCTAATGAAATCAATTCTTGGATCAGAACCAGGGATTTGCTGCCAGCACGGGGGTTTGAAACCCTCAGCACCGCTCAGCACCCGCGGAACAATCGCTGAGGGAGCCTTTGTGGCTCAGCTATTCCCCAGCCGTGTGTTACTCAGGGCAGGCTATGCTTTAACTCTGAATAAAGCTGAGTTTATCCCTCCAGCCCAGAGCCAGGCCTGCTCTAACGGGTTTAACCCACTTTCTAAAGACACTGAATTATTTCCAGCAGACTCTTTACCTCGATGAGCCCAGAATTAGCCCGAGCCTTTATGGGACATTTTATTGGCCAAAGCAAATCTGACCTGGTGAGATTTACCAGCTTTATTAGCAGCAATAACAATTTTACTGTCAACAGCAGTAAATCAGGGTTTGTTGGGAACTCCACCACTTTTATCTGGAGCAAGCAATTAAAATGTCAGGTTTTCATTGGACATAATTCCTGCCTTCCACAGAAGACAGACTCCCTGTTTAAGTGGGGAATGTAAAGCTGCCAGTTCAAAGAAATCTAAAATTCTCAGTAAAATTCAATCAGACCAAGGGTGTTTGGGGAGCCACACCTGTGGAGGTTTATTTTGTCTACAAAGCAGATCCATTTTCCAGAGCACACATTCAGCAATCCTGGCAATTCCGTGCAATGCAACATCCATTCTCCTGGTAACGAGTGAAAATACCAGAGTGCTGAGGAGAAGGTGGGAGCAGAGATTGCAGTGACAGAGTAAAGCACACCAGAAACCTGGACACAAACCCAGCCACTCACTGAGCCCATCTCTGCCTCATTTTCTTCTCCTTTAGCACTTCTGCCTCACTGATGGTGCCTCTGCATTTTCTCCTCTTTATTTCCAGGGACATCTGCTCCAATCCCTTCTCATTAACTAAAAGCACACATTTCTCTGGGGTTTATTTTTCTTTTCTTCCTTCGGTTATTCCCAACCCCAGCCACGCTGGGGATAAGGGGCAAAACCAACTCCTGAGTGATCCAAGTGCTCTCATTCCCCAGAAGGTGCTGCAGAGAACTGCAGGGTGCAATTAAAAATTCGACATTTCTTTGGGTTTTAAAGCCCTTGCAGCAGATTTTTAAACACGACCCACTCGAACCTCTCCCTCCAAGAGCAGCCTGGTTATTGCCATTTTAAGGCATCCCTGTGGTTTTCCTGTTAAGATCCAGCTCTCATCACAAAAAGCCTGTTTAAAGCAAAGCCAAACCCCACCAAATTATTACTTGCAGCAGATTTTCTCTCCCCAGCAACCATTTATCATAATATTTTTAGGTTTGCCTTTTACTTTGTCTTGTTTTTTGAGGAGAAAAGTAATTCTCGGGAAAATGTGCAACAATCTGCTTTCAGTTTGAAAGCACAGGACTTGAAAATTGTCTGAAAACCAGGATTTTTCAGCAAACAGTCCAGAATTTGGATAAAACTCCACACTTCTGTAAACCTAGCAAATCAAAAAAGGACACTTGAAGCGTTCTGGGGGAGAAGAGCACCAGGAGCAACACCTGCAGCACCACACAGGAGCTGAGCCCTGTCCTTCCCCCATCCTTCCCCCATCCCAAAGCTTTTTCTTGTGCCCCTGTGCCCACTCCAAACCTCACCTCAGCCGCGGGGACACCCTCGGGGGGCCGGCAGTGCAGGACAATCATCCCCTCGATGGGAACCTCCTTGCCCTGGGGGTCTTGCTCGAAGTTCTTCCGTAGATCTGCAGGGTTGAAGGAGAGAATTCATCACCATTGGCATTCCTTGCATTCAAGAATTCACCAGGACTGGCATTCCTGCCCCAAAGCTCCAGGGGGCTGCAGGGTGGGTGTCCCTGGCACTCCCAGAGCTCCAGGCCACCCACATCCTTGGATCCCATCATCTTCAGCTGTGTCCCTATTTCTCCCCTCTCCAAACCCACCTGTGTTTGACACAAGCAAGGCCAGAATCCCCCAGCCCCAGGTTCCAGCCCAGAACCTTCCCACAATTCAGAGTTCCGGGCAGGAGCAGCGTGGAATCCCCAGAGTGCTGTGGGTGAATGCAGTGGGTTGGAATTGAATTGGATCCAGCCTGGCTGGGCTATGCCCTGCTCAGAGCAATGTCAGACACCCTGATCTGTGCACATCTCACCCTGAGAGCTGCAGGGGGAAGGAGAAAGGGGCTGGGAGCAATTCAGAGAATCCCAGAATGAACCAGGTGAGAAAAGAACTTTGAGGTCATCAAGTCCAACTTGTGACCTAATTCCACACTGGGGACAAACTGCTCCACCCCAGACACCTGCCCAGGTGATAATTGAGATTTAGAAATGTCCCAGAGTCACTGCAGCACCTGAGGGTGTCTGGGCAGACAGAACAGACGCAAAGGGAACCCGGATCCAGCTGGGGTCCCAGACACGCCCAGGAATCCCAGGAGCTCCCTGGCTGTGGAAGCAAAGCAAACCCAAAGGGATGTGATTCCTGCTGGGGGTTGTTCCTTTAGGAGCTCTCATTGTGTTGCCAGTGTCTCAGGCTCCACAGTGGGGATTTACTGACTTCATTCCCTGCCTTGCTCACAGCTGATAAAATACAGCCCTGGCACTGCATTTTCCAAAATGCATTCAGAATTATCTGAGCAAGCTGCTGCCTGCAGAAAGATGCTCACAGTGCCTGCATGCTCCTTTCCATGATTCTTTGTTAATGTTGATTTTTCCCCCTTCAGACAACCAATTTCTTTTCCAGTGCTCTCTTTAAGAAGGCATTCATTAACAGCTGGGCTGCGCTTGTGCCTACAAATGCCTTTATTAGGGTGAAAAATGGAGCAGGATCCCTTTGCTCTGCCTTCCCCACTATCACAAAGAAATACTCACCTGCTTCTTTGGAGAAATATAAAGTGCTGCAACACTGTGGACTTGACTCACAATTCAGAAACGTTGGGATTTCAGTGCAAAATCAAAAAAAAAAAGGGATGAAATAAAGCTGCCGGTTCCTCAGTGCCCATCCCAGAGGGGCTGGGAGAACGTTCTGGGTTCTGTCAGAGATTGGACCTGCAGGGTCTCATCCCTGAACCTCCCAGGGTGTTCCCCAAGCATAAATCCCACCCCAGCGTGTTCCTGCTGTGCCTGAGGAGCCCCTTCAGCTCTGCCCTCTGGAATTGCTGCTTTTCCCATCAAACCACTCAGCTTTGAGCAGAAGCAGCCCAGGAAGGGGCAGAGAGGAGCTCAGCTCCCACACAAAGCCTCCAGGCACCCCCAGAGCCCTCCAGGCCGAGCTGAAGAGCCTCTCCAGAGCGCTCTGGGGTTAATGGGGTCTCAGGTCACTGGCAAGAAGAACTGCTCCCACAGTGAGGGGTTGAAAAGCCCCAGCACACGACTCCTCCTGCTCCTGCTCACGCTGAGCCTGGCTCAAATTGCCATTTTGTGGGGCTGGGAAATCACAGCACGGAGAAAAGTCAATAAAAATTCAATTCAGATAAAGGTCCTTTCAGCTCGGCAATGCAGGGGAATTATTGGCTCAGTGTTATGACAGTTAATGCAGTGAAATAAAAAATTGAATTTACGCGTATTTAGACATTCAGACTGAATCAGCCAACAAAAAAATCCGCTGTTAATGAAATGAAGGTTTTCTTACACTGTCCTTTTACTTCTGACAAATGTTTGTTTTATCCTGTTGAATGTTTACACTGGTAAAAGACACCTTTTTATATTGTCAGGAGCTGCTGGAACACTCCCTGGAAAGTCTCCCTTCAGGTTCTCCCTTTGCTCCTGCCCTTCTTTCCCAGGGAACATTTCTCCCAGCTTTTTGCAGGCTGCACCTCCTTTCCCAGGAGAGGAAAGGGAAGATCTGAGCTGGGGGCTCAAAGGAAAAGGGCTCACCACAGACTGGGGGAAGCAATCCCTGAATTCTCTGCTGGCAGGGGCGGTGTCAGGCTCTGGTTCTGCCAGGAAAACACCCCAGGTCTGATTCCAGGAATGGGATGAGGCTTGGAGCAGCTCCTGGTGACAGCTGTATTTGGGGTCGTGTCTGTGCTGTCCCTCTGGCTGTGGGGCATTTGGAGCATTTCCCTTTTAGCAGCTCCCAGGGACAGTTTTGTGTTTGGGGTTGTGCCCCTGCTGTCCCTCTGGCTGTGGGGCATTTGGAGCATTTCCCTTTTTGCAGCTCCCAGTGACAGTTTTGTGTTTGGGGTCATGTCCCTGCTGTCTCTATGGCTATGGGGGATTTGGAGCATTTCCCTTTTTGCAGCTCCAGCAGAGTCTGTGGGTGGTGAGTGATGACCCCACAGCACATCAAGGACAGGAGGAGAGGAAGATCATCCCCCACCTTCCCCAGAAGTCTCCATGGACAGCAGCCCCATCGTTCATTCCCTGCTGAGGCCAGCTCAGGGCCCTGCAGGATTCCCGTGGCAGCCTGGCTCTCTTTGGGATGGCTTTATGCCAAGAAAGGAGGGAAGGTATTTTTTCCTCTGCTGACACCTGTGGTTCCCGGGATGTTCCTGCAGGGACAGAGGTGCCTGAGCACATCCACTGGTATTTAACCCCAAAGGCAGCGTTCCCACCCCTCAGAGCCCCAGAGAAGCAGCGTTTACTCACAAGCGATGCGCACGGACGCCTTCCTGCTCTTGGAGGTGCCCAGGTGGCTCCAGGCCACGCACTGGCACCAGTAATCCTCGGGGCCGTGGAAATCCTCCACCTGCTGCCTGGTCACGTTGATGGAAACCTCCCGCACCTTCAGCCCTGAGCGGGGAGAGGCAGAGAATCAGCGGGACACAAACCTGGCCTTTAATCAGCAGTGCCCTTTTCAATCAGGGCAAAGCCTTAATTGCTTGAACAACAAGGTAGTGCCACTAATTAAATTCTGTAAGATGAGTGGGTCATAATGCACTGAGTTCCAGGAGTTGCCCCCACCGTGATCTTTGCAACTCCTCCCTCAGAATCCTCATCCCTGGTGCCTCCTTCACCCAGGATGTTTGTCTGGATTCAATCACCTACAATAAAAATGTCTTTAAAGGACATCTCCATGCTCTTGCAAACCTGTGGCCACTCAGACCAGGAGCATTTCCCCCAGACAGAGCCCAAAGGTAAATTCCAGGCTCCAGGATCCTCCCACACCTTTCCTGTGGCACCCCTGGGATGTTCCCCAGACCTGCAGCCACCTCAGCATGGCAGCCTTGGGAGAGGAAATCCAATCCAAACCTGGCACTGGGAACCATTCAAAAGAGTCAGAAAAACATTAAATGAAAATAGAAAACATTCAGGCCTTGTTCTTCCTCCTCTCTCCTCCAGCACAGTCCCCAGGCAGTTATTTCCCCTCCACTGGAAATGGAGGCAAACCCAATCTCACCGTATTTCATGCCTGTGGAGTTTATAAAGCAGCAAGAATTCTAAACCTGAACTCCATAAAAATTGGCTTCCACTTAATCTCAGGCATCATTAACAGCTGGGCAGGCACTCCTCAAAGACACTGGGAAGTCACTGTGCTCCTCTGGCAAGAGAGGGACAGGGTTCACTGGGGATGCTCCAAGAGGGGAAGCTCAGACAAGCTTTAAATCCTGTACCAAAATACAGAATATTTGATACTTTTCCAGCGACAGGAAAAGGGGATTTTTACTTCTTTTCATTAAGCCTGGCTTACAATGAAACCCAAAGACAGGGACAAACCCTTGACAGCTCCCCAAGTTGTCTCCAGAATGCCTTCAGTCCCTCAAATATTTATTCCCATGCAACAAACAAACACAGGTTTTCTGGCTGCTTTTTGTTTCCCCCGTGTTGATGCTGTTTTTAACAAAACTGTTTACAAAGCCTCCCTTTATTTCCTGACACGGTGACAACAAACCCTGAGGAACAAAGGCTCTGCCAGAGACCCTGCCAGGAAAATGCACCCCCTGAACGAAACCATCCCTGCTCTGCCAGCCAAAAATCCTTGGCTTCTGGCATGAAAAGGTTTTGCAGAGTGATCTGTCCAGGTTTAAGGTAAGAGAAGCTCCAGGGAGTTCCTTCAGGGAGGACTGGAGTGCTGGGGACAGAGCAGGGCTGCCCTGGCTGAGGGTTTGGGATCCCATTCCCACCAGGAGCAGCTTCCTGGGGGAAAACCCACCTTGGATTATCCAGAGCTGTGCTGACCCCACTCACACCCCCAGTCCCTGCTCCCTTCCCTCCTGAGCTGCTCTGGGGATTTTGGGAAGCAGCAAAGAGAGGCAGAGATGTGGGAGCTGCCCCAGCACCGCCCCTGCCCACAGCGACAGGATTTTGATACCAAACAAGAAAAAGTCATCACTTGGTGATGAATTTTGGAGAAGCTGAAGCCATTTCTTGGCTCCGGGGTGCTGCAAATTTCTGAGCAGGCGTCAGTGAATTCAGGCATTTACAGCTTCAGATTTATTAAGGTGGAATATTCTCCAGCCCAGCTCTTCCTTTCATTGACACAGTGTTTAATTAATCTATAAATCAGCCTGTATTTAATGTGGCAAACAAAGAGCACACGGTTTGGGGAAGCTGGTGGTTCAGCGTTTTGAGAATGGGCCAGGTAGGAATTCAGGTCCTCTTAAAGGTCTCCCAATTCACCCGTAGACAAAATAAATGCATCCAAAACTGCAGAATCTTGGAATTGTTGGGGCTGGACAGGACCTCTGGAGAACACGGGGTCTTTGGGGGAAGTTATGCTTTGTTTATGGAGAAAGTACAGCTATTTCCATTTGTTTTAGGAACAACGACAGAAAGCAAACCTATTGGGAGGAGAGGAATATTCTGCATTTATCACCCCCGTATTTCACCGGCAAACACATCCACCTCCCCTCTGCACCTCGGGAACCACCGGGAAAATCCTTCATGGGGAGTGACACCGGGTGAAAAATCCCTGCAAATCAAAGCAGGCACCTCGTAAAGCACAGCGACATTTTACCTGCGACTCCAATAACTCCAATAAGCACCGCGAGCCCAACCCTTTAAATTATTGTGCAAATTAGAACCATCATCTTTTGTTTTACAGTAGAGCCGTGCAGAATATCAAGTGCTGGCTGTGGCACTGAAATGCTAATGGGCTCTGCTGGATGCTCGAGCTGCACAGACCGGTGCTGGCAGCAGATGAATAATTGCTCTCCGTGTACTAAACACAACGGAGCTGCAGAGAACTTCGGCATTTGTCAGCTTTATTTGTTTAAATGAGAAAAACACTGACAGCAGTTATTGCTGTAATCCTTCCAGTTATCAGACAAGGAAACTCTGCGAGCGGGGCTGAGCCTCTGCTGAACCCCAGCCTGAAACAGCCAGGCAGGTTCTGGAGCGTGCAGGAAATGCAGCAGAGGGAAACTCATCAGCCCCTAATTACCACACTTTCATCACAGCAGCATCCACGAGCTCGGCTCTCCCTTGATGAGGCAGAGCACTGAGAGAACAAAGTCCCTGCTCTGCCACTCTTGGGAATAAACAGGAAAAGCAGAGGCAGAGCAGCAAAGTCACCACGGGGACACTCCAGGCAAAGCCTTCCAGACATCCCCGGGCAGCAGCAGAGCCCTGCAAACCCCTCCTGTCCTGCTGCTCCTGCTCACAGACACTCCTGGGCTACTCTGGGGCCTTTATTCCTCTCCTGTAGAACCAAAATCTTGGAAAACTGGGCTCTGTGCCCATCATGGTGACAAAGCCACCCGCGAGGAGTCCCTGCCTTGGGTCACCCCGAGTGCCACTGCAGCCCCTCTGCCAGGAGCTCCCACAGGAGCTCGGACACATTCCCTCCATCCAGCACCAAACTCCTCCAGCCTGGGGCTCTGGGTGCTGCTTTTCACCACTTCTCCCCAGCCTCTCGGGATTTTGATCCCACAGAAGCAGCGGAAGGATGCAGAGGGTCAGACCCTTTCAGTGCAGTGAGACCCCAGAACCCCCTTTAACCAAAACCCCCACTTTCGGCACCAATCCCAGAGCAGTTTTCCCAGCTGGAGCAGAGCTGGGCTGTGCCTGAGGACAGACTCAGCTGTGCCCCAGACTGGACTCCAGAAATGAGGGCACTGCAGTGAGTGCCAAAAACCCCAACAGCTGCTGCTCCCTGGAGGCTGAGGAAGAGTTCCAAAGGAATTCCTGGCCATGGATGGGATCATGGGGAGAGAATTCCCCTCAGTGCTGCCTCTCTCTGCATTTTTGTGCCCTGAGGACCATTCTGGGAACACCTGGACACTGCTCTGCAGTGGGTTTTGGGTCCAGACCTTTGGGGCATCTGCACCCCTGGGCTAAGTCCAGCCCTGCAGCATTTCTGTGGTCAGGGGAGCTGGCCTAGGGGCTGGAACCAAATGAATTTTCTCCCAGTCCAAACCATTCCATGATCCCAGCCCTGCTGCTCCGTGTCTCAAACCCCAACGTTACCGATGTCATCGAAACCCCAGCTCGTGTTACCAATCTTGGTTTGTTCTGTTATTAACCCAAAGCTTAGAAAACATAATTGCAGCACTCACAGAGAGATTTTCTGTAACCATATGGAAGGAAAGCTTTTAGGGACGACATTTCTCCCATATTGATTCAGCAGTGCCTTTAGAAGTAAAGGTTATGCCTATTAAATTATTTCTGAAAAGGTAACTGCAAAAATTAAAATTCATTCAGATTAGCATTTACAAAAAAAACCCCTCTAATACGAAACTTCATCAGAATGTGTCACTTCAAAAGAATGCCAAGCACTACTTTAAGAGGTGTAACTTCTTTTTAAATGGCATTTTTGCCTCTAAAAAAGGAATTTCTTGTGTTGCTGGAGAAGGTGTTGTACACAGAGCGCTGCTGCCAAGGCTGGGGGTTGCCTAGCAATGCTGGGAGGGGAGAGGGGAGAAAGCAATAACAACCAGAATTGTGGAGCCACAGCATTAAATTGGTCTGCAATACTTATCAGCTAAATGAGAGAAGCTAGAGGCTCTGCTCCGAGCTGATAAAATCTCCTGATCACTCCCAAATCTCTCCCTTCTCCTTCTCTTTTCTTCCACACGCACTGGGCACTGGGGATTTCTCCTGCTCGGGTTATTCCCCCCCCAGTTCCTGCCCTGGCTGGGGCTGGGGGCAAACCCCAGCGTCCAACCCAACAAAAATCCCATAAAAACTGGGGCTGGGGGCAAACCCCAGGCTCCAACCCAGCAGGAATCCCACAAAAACGAGTTTCCCTATTTCTAGCTCCAAAGGGTAGCAGAAGAACCAGGTCCCTGCAGAGCTGCCTGGCAGGGTCAGCGCTGGGATTCCTGCTGGGGCTGTCCTGGGAGCAGCTCCTGCTCACCTGGGAGTGGCTCCTGCTCACCTGGGGGCAGCTCCTGCTTATTCTATTTGCAGGACCCCCCATGGCAGGAAGGAATGATGAATCTGACTCCATGTTCTCAGAAGGCTAATTTTTTATTTTATGATACTATATTATATTAAAGAATGTTATACTGTACTATACTAAAGAATACAGAAAGGATACAGACAGAAGGCTAAAAAGATAATAATAAAAACTCGTGACTTTCTCCAGAGTCCTGACACAGCTTGACCTTGATTGGCCAAAGAGTCAAAATAATTCACAGCAGGAGCCAATGAAACAATCACCTGTGGGTAAACAATCTCCAGCCACATTCCAAAGCAGCAAAACACAGGAGGAGCAAATCAGATAATTATTGTTTTCCTTTTTCTCTGAGGCTTCTCAGCTTCCCAGGAGAGAAATCCTGGGCAAAGGGATTTTTCAGAAAATATGAATGTAACACCTGCTCACCTGGGAGCAGCCCCTGCTCACCTGTGGCCTCGTCCAGGCTCTCGTGGGACACGTGCTCGTTCTGATGCACCCACTCCCCATTGCACTTGAAGAAGATCTGCATGGCGGGCACGGCCCTGCAGCGCAGCACGATGGGGTTGCTCTTGATGATGTAGGAATCGTCCGGCTCCTCCAGGAAATGGGGCAGGGTCCCCGGGGCTGAGGGGATGGACTCGGGCAGGGCCTCGCTGTTCTCATTTCCTGAAAGGCAACCAGAGGAAAATGCAATTTTTCGTGTTTTTTCTGGCATCTCGTTCTATTGCTGGAGTGAAAAATCAACTTGGGGTTTTGTTTAGGATTGGGTTTACCCCGGGTTTTATTTAGGATTGGTTTTACTCCAGGAGTGCCTGCAGAGCTGCCAGGTTGGGCTTTACAAGGATGCACACATGGAGAAAAAAAAAATCAAATAATTGAAGTGTAAGGGCTGCCAAATACCACAAAACAGCATCAAAAGCACCAGAAAACAGGTGGGGAACTGAGGGTTCAGAAGCTGCAGGATGTGAAGGGAGAAGTTTTCAGCACTTCTCCACATCCTCTCAGAATTGTGATCCTCAGCTGCCATCAGGGACCAAGGGCATTCCTTCAGGATGAGAAGGTCCCTCAATTCCCGAATTCCTGGAGCAGAGGCTTTGCCTTTGGAACAGCTCCCACCCTGTCAAACCCTCGTTGCTGCTGTCAAACCCAGGAAATTCCCATTGATCCCCGGCAATGCTGAATTCATTTCAGCACTTTGTCTGGTTTTGGCGAAAATTCAGAGGAAAGCGACAAATGTGGGTGAGAAGGGATTGATTCCTGCAGGGAGATCAGAGAGCAGCGAGCACAGCCAGCAGGGAGAACAGGACACGTGAAATAGCTTTCTTTTTTTTTTTTTTTTTTTCCAAATTAAGAGTGTGAGGATGAAGGGAGCCGGGAGGGAGCAGCTGAGGGCACGAGGAGGTGATGGAACCCAAAGCAATGAAATTAAGGCAGATGAAAGGGAATTGTGGTGCTGTGAAGGAAAACCGAACCCTTCCCATGTCTAGGAGGCGACAGAAGAACGAGAACTTTGTTTTATTTCTATTAAATCAAGGAGCTGTCCCTCAGCACGGAGCTCTGTGTGTGCAAACACCCCCTGAGCTGTGCTGGGAAATCACAGCCACCCTCAAAGGACTGCAGTGCTTGCAGCCCCTTCTCAGGGTGCCTTACAAAATACCATCACAACTTCCAGTCTTTTACTCCCCAGCGCTGATGCCAATTTCCATCTTGTCAATGTTCAGCAGCGCTGCGTCCCTGCAGGCTTTATTTAATCCCAGTTTTGTAGGAAAGGACAAAAAATGCCTTTAAGATTTTGGAGAGGCTGGGAACTCCCAGGCTCCCACCAAGGCTGCAGCAGCCCTGGAGTGGAGGGGGAGCAGCAGCCGAGTCCGTGAGGATCCCCGAGCTGGAGAACTCCCAGTGACCCCAAGTTATTCCACTGGATTTGCTATTTAGGGCAAGGCACAGAGGAGGAAATTCCAGCCCCACTGAAACCCAGGGAGGTTGTGTCTGGAATGTGTGATCTGGCTTTTTTTTTTTGGGTGTCAGGCAGATTTTGGGGCTGGGAGTGGCTCCCTCCGCATGAAAACTTCTCACATGGCCAGGTAAATCCAGCTGCATCTTTTCCCTTTGATATTTTCCTTTGGAAATCCAAGCAGCACCCACAAAAGCAGGATGATTCCCCATCCCCTCACACTCACACAGATACTTCTGTGTTTTACACCTGGAATTGCCTGAATTCCTGCTTGCAGGACATTCCTGCTCAGGTGGAGGATATTATTTATCCCTAGATAAATAACATTTTCTCATTTGAGCCTCTCCCAAAGTGCCCTTAATACTCAGGATTTTACCTCAATGCCTCTTCCTCTTGTGATCACCTCTATGGTGCCCTAACTCAAATTCGGAATTCACATTCCCCCGGAGCTGATTGCAAATCCCTGAGGTTTTCCATGTCAATTTTTGGGATTCAGGCCCTTCAGAGCTACCCAAAAAAAATCTGTTTTGTAGCAGCAGCAAATGACAGAAGAGCAAAGCCTGATACACAATTCTTGTGGGTTTCATTCCTGGAAAATTACCTTTCAGGAAGGGTTTTGTGTTTTATGCTCTGCACGCGAGGCCAAAAGGGACTTTAAATCTTTTTATGACAATAATAGAAATGAAAAAGAAAGGAGGGGAAAAAAAAAAGTTAGGAACAAACATTAAATTATTCTCTGAAATAAACACACTGCTGTTGTCAGAACACATTAGGAGATCTGGACAGCAGCAGACAGGGATGAGTCAGTATTTCAAAACTGATTAGGATAACTGAGATGTTAAAATGAGATCTTAAACAAGTGAAAAGCTGTGAGTTCTGAAATACCTTTTTTTTTTCAAATTAAGAATTATTAAAAGTGAGCAGCATTATTCTTTTTGCATAAAAAACCCCAACCAAACAAAAGTTAACGTGTCCTCAACAAACCAAGTACTTCATGATAAAAGCAAATAAATCTGGCAATAAATTGTGCAGAGACTTTTCCCAAGTGTCCAAACACAACTTCTCTTACGCTTCGTGGTACCAGAAAAACAAAGCTCTAAAAGTCCCAAACGGGGCTGAATTCCCCTCTCTGATCCTGTAGCTGGGATCAGAGGGAGCTCTTTTCCCTCTCTGCCCAGGATTTGGGATTTGGGATTTGGGATTTCCCTCTCTCTACCCAAGATTTGGGATTTCCCTCTCTCTGCCCAGGATTTGGGTTTCCCTCTCTCTGCCCAGGATTTGGGATTTCCCTCTCTCTGCCCAGGATTTGGGATTTCCTTCTCTCTGCCCAGGATTTGGGATTTTCCCTCTCTGTCCAGGGTTTGGGATTTCCCTCTCTCTACCCAAGATTTGGGATTTCCCTCTCTCTACCCAGGATTTGGGATTTCCCTCTCTCTGCCCAGGATTTGGGATTTTCCCCCTCTGTCCAGGGTTTGGGATTTCCCTCTCTCTACCCAAGATTTGGGATTTCCCTCTCTCTACCCAAGATTTGGGATTTCCCTCTCTCTGCCCGAGGTTTGGGATTTCCCTGATTTATGGGACTGCCCTGAAGCAATTCCTCCTGCAGGGACACAGGAGCCATTCCCACATAAAGACATTCCCAGTTCCCTCCAGCCTCCTTGTCCTGCTCAGGAATTCCTCCTCCTTTGCTTCCTTTTCCCTGAATTTATAAATCCTGCCAGCAGCACTGGGTTATTCACTGCTGCTTTGGTTTTTTGCTGCCCCAATCCAGAAGGAAAAAGCCTTTTCCCAGCTGGACCCATCCTTTGGACAGATCCATCCAGGAGCAGAAACACAACTGGAGATGACCAATATTCCAAATATTCCCATTCCTCCCTTTCTATCTGTCCAACCCCCCTGATCCCTGCTGGACTTTAACCCCCTGCAGTCAGGATTTCCTCCAGCACCAAACAAATTCAAGTGTCAGCTTTGCCAGGGAAGGCAGGGGATGGAAAAATAAAAAGCCTGTTCCAGAATAGAGCATTTCCTCCTGCCTGGAACGGTTTCCATGATGAAATTGGAGTCATTATTCAGTCAGGAAAGCAGCTCGGTGAGATTTGCCTACATTTGCTTAATCAGATGACCCCGGCCCCCACGCACAGTGGGTTTTTTGGAAGGAGCTCAGAAATGGGTGGAAATGGCAGATTTTGTTGCCCACGTGAAATCCTGGATTGCCTCTGTTGTTTGCCCTGATTTGCTGAGGCCCCAGGACAGGGTACTCAGCAAAGCCTAAATGGGAGAGCCAGGAACAAATCCCTTCCCACTCCAAAGGGACCTCCCAGCTCATCCTGTTCCATGGGCAGGGAACCTTCTACCACACCAGCTCACTTATCTCCATTTATTCCTAGTTTTTCAATGCTTTTAGCAGAATTGCTGATTTTTTCCTGGCTGCTGTACAGCCCAAAGCCAGATTTAGTTTCATTAATGAACTGCAAATGCCTCTGCTTGACAATACAGTGGATTTTTTACTGGATATTGACATTTTCCCTATGAGGAAGAACCCTCAATAAATGAATGAACCCTCAATTAATCAATGAACCCCCCAATTTATCAGTGAACCTCTCAATAAATTAATGAACACTCAATGAACACTCAATCAGTGAACCCTTCAATAAATCAATGAACGCTCAATAAAATTACGAATCCTCAGTAAATCACTGAACCCTCAATAAATCAATGAATTCTCAATAAATCTATGAACCCTCCATAGATCAATGAAACCCTCAGCAAACCCAGCACTTCCAGGGGCAGGTGCTCCTCAGGGAGCTCTGCTGGGGACCCAGGGATCTGTAAAATCCCAGCCCAGCCCAGCTCATCCCTGTGGTCCCATCACTCCAGAATTACCAGCACAGCTCATCCCTGTGTTCCCATTGCTCCTGAATTCCCAGCCCAGCTCATCCCTGTGTTCCCAAATTCCCAGCCCAGCTCGTGCCTGTGTCCCCATCACTCCCAAATTCCCAGCCCAGCTCGTGCCTGTGTCCCCATCACTCCCAAATTCCCAGCCCAGCTCATGCCTGTGTCCCCATCACTCCCAAATTCCCAGCCCAGCTCATCCCTGTGTTCCCAAATTCCCAGCCCAGCTCATGCCTGTGTCCCCATCACTCCTGAATTCCCAGCCCAGCTCATTCCTGTGGTCCCATCACTCCCAAATTCCCAGCCCAGCTCATCCCTGTGTTCCCATTGCCCCCAAATTCCCAGCCCAGCTCATCCCTGTGTTCCCAAATTCCCAGCTCAGATCATCCCTGTGTTCCCATCTCTTCCCAGCCCAGCTCATCCCTGGGTTCCCAAATTCCCAGCCCAGCTCATTCCTGTGGTCCCATCTCTTCCCAGCCCAGCTCATCCCTGGGTTCCCAAATTCCCAGCCCAGCTCATTCCTGTGTTCCCCTCACTCCTGAATTCCCAGCCCACGCTGAGATCCACAAGTGCTGCAGCTCCATCCCACCCCTGATATCCCACATTAACTTCTCCAGACTCCCCTGCTTCCCATGGATATAAAGGATAAACTTCCAGTGGCTCTGCCGTAAT
The DNA here is from genome assembly GCA_013400635.1 of Hypocryptadius cinnamomeus. Taxonomy (NCBI): domain Eukaryota; kingdom Metazoa; phylum Chordata; class Aves; order Passeriformes; family Zosteropidae; genus Hypocryptadius; species Hypocryptadius cinnamomeus. The sequence goes on from VYZP01041117.1 coordinate 97,310, forward strand.
CCTTCCCATCAAATATTTGGGCGACAGGTGGAAAATTGTTCTGCCAGCTGAAGAAGACAAAATCCATCCCTCCCGGCAATTTTCCGCAGTGAAAACTCCAAAAAATGAACGTGCAATAAGTTGTGGAAATAAATCTGGACTTTAAAAAGAAAAAGTAAATCCCCCAGCAGCGAGCTGGGGATCTTCAGGCACAAACCCTGCTTATCTGGGAGTTAAAAATCTCATTTCTCCTGCTGAGTGCCAGGCTGAGACACTCGAGGCTGTCACCTCTGCTGCTGGGCTGGAGAGGTGTTGCTGGGATCATCCCGGGGTTTTGGGGACACTGAGCACACCTGGGGACACTGAGCACACCTGGGGACATTCCCTGTGGCTCTGGAGCCAGCCTGGGGGTGGCTGTGGGGAAGGGAAAGGGACAAACCCTGCCTGGATCCGGGTGGGACCCTGAGAGGGGCAGGAGGAGCTGGGAGCAGCTCCTGGACTCTCCTCTGTGCCTGGAAGCGAAGCCAAGGCTGGGCCAAGCTCCTCCTGTCCCTGCCAGGAGCACACCCGGGGTCCCTGATGGAGCAGGAATGTTCTCTGTTCCCCAGACATTCCCAATCCTGGCATTTTCCCCACACAGCCTCTTCCCCCCAGCACCAAGGGCACCCAAATCCCTGCTCACACAGCTCCTGCCTGAGAGTGGCCCCAGGACGGGGCTGTGGCTGCCCTGCCACACACAGAACTGCTCCCCTGCAGGCAGGGCTCCTCTGGGAGGGCTTTCCTGCCATTGCCCCAGGCCTCATCTCCTCCTTTGCCATTTCCCCAATTCTCACCTCCTCCTTTCCTGCCTTTCCCCAATCCTCACCTCCTCCTTTGCCATTTCTCCAATCCTCACCCCCTCCTTTTCCCAATCCTCATCTCCTCCTTTCCTGCCTTTCCCCAATCCTTACCTCCTCCTTTCCCCAATCCTCACCTCCTCCTTTCCTGCCATTGCCCCATGCCTCATCTCCTCCTTTGCCCTTTCCC
>VYZP01041117.1:98820-111031 GCA_013400635.1 Hypocryptadius cinnamomeus
TCCTCATCTCCTCCTTTGCCATTTCCCCAATCCTCATCTCCTCCTTTCCCCAATCCTCATCTCCTCCTTTGCCATTTCTCCAATCCTCATCTCCTTTCCCCAATCCTCATCTCCTCCTTTCCCCAATCCTCATCTCCTCCTTTGCCATTTCTCCAATCCTCATCTCCTTTCCCCAGTCCTCATCTCCTCCTTTCCCCAATCCTCACCTCCTCCTTTCCTGTCTCCTCTCCCAAAGCTCCAGCCCTCAGTCCCTGTGCCCCTGGCACCCCTCACTCGCACCTTTGTTCCCAGAAAAGAGAAGGAAGTTTAACACATCCCACCTTACCCACCAATTCCAGCCCAGTTCTCCTCTGGCTCTGTCAAAACCACTCTGAGAATGTCAGACCCATTTTATGAACTTTCAATTCCGTGGAATTTATGAAGGGAATTTCCACCAACCACCCCATCCCTGGCTGCAGGAGGGGAGGGCATCTCTTTTCCCCAGTGAGGATTAATTTGTTGATAAAACATTGCTGGCCCTTCTATGCCACAGAGATGAATGTGCATCCTATTGTAATCCCTTCTGCATCCTGAATTTATTTATATCCCAGCTACACTTATTTATTAAAATGATGTATCACATTTATTAAATATTAAGTGGGTTACAAACTTGAAGAATCTTTCATACATTTATTTAACATCTAGTTGTTTTTTTGAGCAATATGCAAGCAATATAAATCTTTAAAGGGAAAAAGGATCCTCCAGCACCCCAAACAGATCTGTAACTAAAAGTGTCCCGGGTTTTGTGAGAGGTATCAGACTTCTCTCAGTGACTGACCCGACCTGCTGCCCTCAACAATTCCAGCCAGGAGCCCTGAGCAGAGCATTTCTGTCCAGAGCCATGAAAAAAGCCATTTATGGCCCAGCAGAGAGGCTGCAGAGCACAGAGCTCACCCTGAGCCTGCTGAATTCACACCACAAACCACTCCTGGTGCTCCAGGCTTCCAGGAGAAATGGGTGAGCGAGGCAAGGAGGGGACTCGCCAGATTAACTCCTCTCCTGCTCCAGATTTCATGTCTCACCTGCTAATGTGGATTCCTGCCTCGTTCCCAGAGTTGTGTCTCTGATGAGATCTGGGTTCAGTTAATCTTAATTACTGAGACAACAATATGGAAATGCTCATTTGGAAAAAAAAAACCAATCCACAACAGGAGCTCAGAGAGAAATTCAGTGTCATTTCAGCCAGACTGAGAGAAAAACCAAGCTCCAAAAACAGGGCTTCATTCCAGCTTGGGAGCACAGCAATAATAAATGAGGGAATTACAATTTAGGGACACTCAGGGCTGAGTAAGACATCACAGTGCAACTCTCAACAACTGAGCCCGAAATCCCCGACGAGCTCATTAAAACTGGACTGAGCAATGCTGCAGCTCCTCCAGGTGACTCTGAATTGCTGAGGAAATTGGGCCCATTAAGTATTAATAGACATAATTCCAACATGCAGTGCTCAATTTAAACAGGAGTTTAGAGAAGATTTGGAACCCAGATTTCCCAGTTCCTGTAAAATCCTGTACTGGCTGTATTGGCAGGAATTTCCAGTCCTTGTTGCATTTTGCACAAATTGAATTTAATGATGGATCTTTATAATCTGAAATTTTATTTCATTTTGATTGGGGAAACAAACTTTATCTGCAGTTAAACAATAAAGTTTGGGATGTAAAATTTTACAATGTTTTTTCTAACAGAACAAATTTGGGATTTCTGCCCAGTTTTTGAAGTGCCTAGTGCCCCTGACAACAGGAAAGATCCAATTAATTGATGTTTTCTACACAAGCAGAGAGACTGAGCCACAGATGTTTTAGATCTCTCTGTAAATTCCATCAAAGCAACAAGTGACATTTAAGGAATATTTCAATGTTGTGTTTGCAGCAGCTGAACACAGCAAACAAGGAGGGGGAGCTGGGCACTGGAGCAGTTTTGGGTTCCACACCCAGCCTGTTCTGGCTGCTCCTTCTGTGCTTTTTCAGGGTATTCAGCTACAAATATTTCCTGAAACAGCACCTCCATGCAACTAGAATTAAATAGCAAAGCATATTGTTAAAGAATATTGTTACAGACCTGTGAGGCCTTGGATTTATTGATGTTTGTAGCTCCCATCAGCTGCTTCGTGCAGATTTCGGAGCTGCCCTCCAGGTAATGTTTGGACAAGGGAATATTTTGCAGTTCTTCTTTCACCCTTCCCTTTCCAGTCAGGTAATTTTGGATGAAGCAATGAAATATCCCACAGGAAACAGGAGAGCAAAGCCAACCCCACCATCCCCTGGTTCGGGAGGGAGAAAACCTCACTGCCTGCCCCAGGACATCACAGCCTCACAGTCAGGGCTCCCCCCAAGGGATTTTCTGGAACTTTCCCCCTTTTTTCTTGCCTAAAGCCAGCCCAGGGTGAGCAGGAGGGAGCCACCTCAGACCTCCCCAGCCCATTCCCCATCCCAGTCCCATTTCTGTGATAAACCCACCCCAAACCATCCCCCAGGAGTTGTTTTCCCATTTCCCAACTCATTCCCGTTACCCCCCACCCCATTTCCCTCCGCAGTGAATCACCCTCCCCTGACTCTGCTGTCACCACCTCAACCTCCCCTCCCTGTCACTTCTGCTGCTGTCCCCATCAGCAGCTTCAGCTGCCTGTTTACTCAGCCCCCCGTGGGGGAAGGAACAAAAGAACCCCCCAAAAAAACAAAGGGAAAGAGAAAAACAGCCCCCAAAAAAGCCCCATTTGGAAACGCTCTCCCGCAGGAACCTCCCACACCCACCGCCCCTACAGCTGACGGTTTTGTGCAGCACAAAGATTAATAATTTTCAAAACCTGACATTTTCCATCTGAATCACAAGCTACTTTGTGAGAAATCTTTTCCATATCCTGCTCCATGCTGCTTCTCACGCTGAAGGGCATTTTAGGCTGGTAAAACGCTTTTGTCATGGTAAAGACCCGGCGGATTTCCAGCTGGTGGCTCTGCAGAGGAACCGGTGCTGCCAACACCAAAGGATCCCAAAGGATCCTCATTTCCCGACCACATTCCCTGCCCGGAGACCCTCAGGAATACCTTGGAGAGCTCCAGCTCACCCACCCTTCCCCACCTCCCCTCCAAGCAAAGCCCTTCCCGCTGTCCCAGCTCCCCCTTCCCCATTTCCAGCCTGGCTTTGAGCAGTTTTACTCAATATTGCAGTGTTGGTGGTGCTGTTTGTGAGGGTCCCAGGACGAGGGAAGGGATGAATCTGACTCCATACTTCTTAGAAGGTTGATTTATTATATTATGATATTATATTAAAAGAAATTATATACTAAAACTATACTAAACTGTAGAGAAAGGATACAGACAGAAATCTAGAAAAGAATGAATAATAAAAACCCCTGACAGACCAGAGAGTCCGACACAGCTGGACTGGGATTGGTCATTAATTAAAAACAATTCGGATGGAACCAATCAAAGATGCACCTGCCACGTTCCAAAGCAGCAAAACACAGGGAGAAGCAATCAGATAATATTGGTTTTCTTTTCTTCTGAGGCTGCTCATCTTCCCAGGAGAAATCCTGGTGAAGGGATTTTTTGTAAAACATCACAGTGACATTGCAGTTTCTGATCTTTTACAGAATCTCTACAAGGCTTTTACGACAAATTTTTTTAGGAATTTCACAAAATTCTACAGAATTTTCCAGATCTCCACCAAAGGGCCCTGCAGGTGACATCAGCTCTGGGATCTCCAGCATTTGCTGATAGGAAAAATTCCTGCCTGTGGGATCAGGGATCACCGGTCCCTTTTGCTTCAGCCTTTGAGGAAGGGCCAGCCCAGCATCCTGAGAACGCCTCCTTTACCCCCTAAGACCAGAGAAAACTTTGAGGGTGGGATTTTGGGTTGATTTCTAAAGGAATATTTTTGCTTTTCCTTTTTTTTTGGCCTCCATAAATCAGAATTTCCCCTGCTATTGCTCAGTTAACAACCCCAATTTCTTTTCTGCGTGGGAAAGGGAACACCACGACCCAAACAGCTTTTCCAGCAGATAAAAGGCTCTGAGAAAAAGGGAAGGGAGGGCAGTGATTTTCCTCAGGTCCTGCTCAGGACTGAACTCCTGGCAGAGAACAAAGCCGCCCCTTCAGATCCCAATTCACACTTCAATTTTCCTGAACCTTGTAATACAAGTCATTACATCCTCCATGACTTATCCTCAAATTGCTGGTAATTTTTATGTTGAACAAGCACCCATTTGCAGGGCTTTTCGTGCCATTAGGAGCGGGAATATTCCAATTTGGAAGTGGAGGCTGATGGCTGGAGAGGCAGAAATACAGAGTACACACCTTGGGACTGAATGCTGGGGGGTTTTATAGCACCCAGAGCTGGAAACCTGATGAAAATCTGCTTTTTTTTTGTCCCTAACAGGGCAGGGGGAGAGGGTGAGCGGCCACCTCTGCGCTCCACAACTCACCAGCCGCTCTCAGAACAAAAAGCAGCAATAACATCCCACAACACTCCCATTTTTTCTCCCCCAGCACGTCAAAAATTATGGAGGCTGGCACTAAAATCTCCTTCCAGCTCCCTGGACAGGATATTTCAGTTGGGTTTCTCAGTGCTGGGGCACGTGGGGTTTATTGGGTGCAATAAAGTCACCAGTGCTGGGAGAGGACCCAGCTCCCCTGGGAGCAGATCGGCCCAGCTGGGCTCTCAGAATGGACAGCAGGGTGGTGACCCAGCTGTGTCCCCCTGGTTCCATCCTCCCCCACCTGGATGTTCACACCCTGCTGCATTCCCACCCCATCCCTGGTTTTTGGGATGCTCTCCCAGTTCTCAGTTTGCTGCTGCTCCCCTTGGGAAGCGCCAGCAGGTGAGGCTGGCTCAGCTCCTCCAGCACATCCAAACCCTGGCTGGAACCTTCCCTTCCTGGTGCTGTGAGCAGCTGAAAATAACAAAAAAGAACAAAAAATAAATAACAAAAAAGAACAAAAAGAACAAAAATAAATAACAAAAATAACAAAAATTAACAAAAAAAACCAAAAAAAGAACAAAAATAACAAAAAATAAATAACAAAAAAGAACAAAAAGAACAAAAATAAATAACAAAAATAACAAAAATTAACAAAAAAAACCAAAAAAAGAACAAAAATAACAAAAATTAAGAACAAAAATAACAAAAAATAAATAACAAAAATAACAAAAATTAACAAACAAACCCAAAAAAGAACAAAAATAACAAAAAATAAATAACAAAAAATACCCCCCCCCAAAATAACAAAAAAAAAAACTCAAAAAGCCCCCAAAATAACAAAAAAAACCCCAAAAATAACAAAAGATAACCAAAAATAACCCCAGGTGGTGCCAGCAGTGCTGAGCCCCCGTTCAGCCCCGAGCAGCTCTCAGACTGTGGCTTAAAAGTCAACGAGACTGAAGCACCTGCTTGGCTTCAGCTTGTGCTGAGCTCCTTTCCCACTCTGGGTAATCTGGGAGTGCTGGGGGTGTCTGAGCCCCCCAGAATTTGGAACTCTGAACAGGGGCTGGGTTCAGACACACGAGGAAGGGCTGGAATTCCCCCGTCCCTGTGCCTCCCCCGTGGGACCAGCTGTGATGGAGCAGGACCCCTGCAAGGTTTCCGTGCTGGAGAACTTCAAATTCCTGCTGGAGAACTTCAAATTCCTGCTGGAAAACTTCAAATTCCTGCTGCAAAACTTCAAATTCTTGCTGCTTCCCAGCTGGATGCCCCGATCAGCCAGAGTGAGACACAGCAGGGTACAGACACTGCAGAGTCAAGGGACAAAAACCTCCAACAAAAGCAGCAAATCTGTTCTGGGGCTGCAGCCTCAGCTTTTTGTCACCCGTGGGAGCAGCTCTGCCAGAGCAGCACGCGGTGCCACGTGTCATGTTGGGAGTGGAGAACAGAGAGGAGCGACAGCGATGACAGTTTGTTATAAATAATGTACAGAGCCCTTCCTCGCCAGCTCAGGCAGCCTGGCAGAGACAGAGGCGTCCCTGGGCTTTGCTCCGAGGCAGAACAAAGTGCAGAACAAAGTGCAGAGGGTTTCATCTCACTTCTGAACAAAGTGCAGAGGGTTTCATCTCGCTTCTGAACAAAGTGCAGAGGGTTTCATCTGTAAGTCTCTGTCCAAAGTTTCTCTCATCTGCCTCACCTCTGTGGTCATTCAGTGAAGGTGCATTTGTTTTGATTGATACTGCAATCCCCTTTTCCGTGTGGTTTTTGCACTCTGAGATCAGTAAAAGGAACCATCACAACCCCCGCTCCTAGAGCAATCCTGACATCATCTCACCTCTAAACAAAGTGCAGAGGGTTTCATCTCACCTCTAAACAAAGTGCAGAGGGTTTCATCTCACCTCTAAACAAAGTGCAGAGGGTTTCATCTCACCTCTAAGCACCAACTGATCCTGAAGAGCCTTGGGAATGTCACTGGGGCTGTGCCTTGGATAGGGACAGGCTGCTGAGCAGAAACCCTCACCAGACCCTCTCTGAGTGTCCCAGGAACACTGAGAATTCATCCCAAGGAGCTGCTCCTATCCATCCATTGATCCATCCATGGATCCATCCATGGATCCATCCCTCCATCCATCCCTCATTTACCCCATCCCAGAACTGTCCTTGGATGGAAGCTGATCCTAAAGAGCCTTGGGAATGTCACTGGGGCCGTGCCTTGGACAGGGACAGGCTGCTGAGCAGGAATCCTCCCCAGATCCTCCCTGAGTGTGCCAGGAGTGACACCAGAACTCATCCCAGCCCATCCCAAGGAGCTGCTCCCATCCATCCATCCATCCATCCATCCATCCATCCATCCATCCATCCATCCATCCATCCATCCATCCATCCCTCATTCGCCCCATCCCAGAACTGCCCCTGGATGGAAACCTGCTTCCCTCCATCCCAACCTATTCCTTTGAGCTTTAGGAGGGATGGGGAAGCCCCTCTGGGACGTTCCACCCCCTCAGGCCCTGCAGAACCCCCGGGGAGCAGCAAACAGCCCCAGGCCCCCACGCTCTGCTCATCTGTGAGCAAAGGCTTGGGAAGAACTGGGAATTATTCAGGAGCCCTGCTCCAGTGCCCTGTGAACAATATCCTTTTCATATCTGCAGCATGATAAAATCACTTGTTACTGCACTGCTGCCTGAGTCATCCTCTGGCAGCGTTATTAACCCCGCGCTCACAGCCTGCTCGGGGACTCGGAGCCCTTTTGTTCCAAGACTTGGAGATTTATTTGTCAAGTCTGACAGCTCTGATCTCCTCTTGCAGGGAACAGCAGTGCCTGAACAGGAATTTATGAAATCATGAGCTGCAGGAAATAGCCAAAATCACAGCAAGGGTTGATTTGGAAACGAGGAGGAGATAAACAACATGGAGATAATAATCTGCATTTCCATAAGAAAAGGCTCACTAAAAAGATCTGAAAGCATCCAGGAACAGGGCAGTGACAGATCTCACGTGTGCTTAACATGTGGTTTATAGAGTTTTAAGAAGATATAAAAACATTTAAACTCCATCCAGGCATCTTTCATTCTGGATCTTGAGAAATCAACAGGTACAAATGAGACACACAGTGAAAAAATGAGATTGTCTTTGCTCTTGCCCACGTGCCAAGATGAGCAGTGTTACCTTAAGTACACAAGCTTAGAAAACAAGCCCTGGATGTCATTAACATTATCAGGCCTCATCAGGGCAGTGCTGTGACATTTTAAAGCCATTTTTCATCACAAAACTCCATCATCTCTTGTGAGAAACACAACCCGTGGGCACAGGTAGCACCGTTCACCATCAGGACCTCACCAAACACAGATAAACCGATTGATCAGAGCCTGCCCACCCCAAATCCCAGGAGTGCCACACTCTGGGTGCCCTCAGCCAGAATTTAGGGTTTTGAGCACAAACCACAAATGACAGGAATCAGAGCCGGCCCCCTCTGCTGTGAAGTTTTGTGTCTTATTTAAACCAGGAACCAAATACACAGATCTTGGGATTAATGGACACTCAGAACTGGCTCTAGCACTGGGCTGGATGTTAAACCTGAGCCCAGTGCCCACCCTGAGCCAGCCCTGCCAGCCCTCGGGGTCCTCCTGGGCACCCCCAGCCCCGGCAGGAGCTGCTCTGTCCCTGCAAGGAGAAGAAACCAGAGATGAACCCCACCTTTGCCAAAGCCGAGCCCTCAGCCCATCCACCCTCCTCCACCAGGCAGGGCTTTAGTGGAGAGGAGCAGGAGTGGATAAAAAGTGCAGAAACACCACCCAGGCTGTGCTTGCTGGGCTTTTAATCCAGTAAATAAATAAATTAACTCTGTTGGGATTAAAGGCTCCGTGTGCTGGGGATGGATCCCCAGGCACAGCTGGCCTCAGACACAGCTCAAACCCCCCTGCTGCTCCTCTGGCAGCACTGAAAGGGGTTGGAAAACTCTGGAGTTCCAAATGCCGCCCTTTTTATGGTTTTAGCGAGTCTTAACTACACAAACAGGGGATGTGTGTCCTAAGGGGAGAAGCAGCAGTGCAATAATAGCCCGAGATCTGCTGGAATACTCTGTTAATTAGGCTGAGCTCAGCCCCAAAAGGCACATTCTGTCTCGTTTTTTGAGGGCTAATTAAGAATAATATTGAGGGGGGGAAAAAAAAATCCCCGTGTCTGAATTAAGCAGGGGAAGGGGCCCTGCTGCAGGGGCTCTTGCAGGTCTGAGAGGATTTTCCATTCTGGCCACCTCCCCCTTGATCTGCTTTTTAACTAATGCGCACTGGGTGGTGAATATTTAATACGTTTTCCTCATGGTGGTGTAAAATCTGGCCATAAAATGAAGGAAAAGAGGAAAAAAGGATGCTCAGAGGTTGGGTTTGCCAAGCACTCTCTGGTCAGAGGTTCATTTCAGGAGAACTCGGAACCAGCTTTGAAAAAAACCCAAACAAAACCCCAAAAAGTCCAACCAAGCAACAATTCATGGTCAGGTACCCCCAATATTCCCAGCACTGGAATGAGAATCCCAAAGTCTGGAGTTTGCAGTGTTTGGCAGAGGTGAGGAGCAGCCTTTTGGGTTTGTCAGAGCAGATTAAATCCCTTTTTCCCCCGGAGTTAAACACAACCACGGTGGGCAGCAACGGTTTCAGTGGAAAAATTCCATTTGGAATTCCAGGGTGGAGGTGGCAATTCCTTGTGGGGGAATTTCTCCATCAGCACAGCACAAGGAACAGGACAAAAGCAGCAAAATTATCCCTAATCCAAGGGATTTCCAGGGCTGAGGGACAACCCCAGCCCAGGGAGGAGCTCCTGTCCCCCTCTGAGCAGAGATTAAAGATTCCCTGTCTGGAAAGATTCCCTTGTCACTGTCATATTTTCTGGAAAAATCCCTTTGCCGGGATTTCTCTCCTGGGAAGCTGAGAAGCCTCAGAGAAAAATGTAAACAATAATTATCTGATTGTTTCTCCTGTGTTTTGCTGCTTTGGGATGTGGTAGGTGATTGTTTCATTGGTTGCATGTGAATTGTTTTTACTTATTGACCAGTGATGGCCAAGCTGTGTCAGGACTCTGGAAGAAGTCAGGAGTTTCTCAATATTATCTTTTTAGCCTTCTGTCTGCATTCTTTCTGTATTCTTTATTATAGTTGAGTATAGTATTCTTTAATATAATATCATAAAATAATAAATTAGCCTTCTAAGAACATGGAGTCAGATTCATTCCTTCCTCCTTCATCCTGGGGACCCCGCAAATACCACATTCCCTGTCTGGAATTGCACAACCAGGATGCAGCAAAGCCTTGGCAAACCAAGCAGTGCCTGGGTCTGGAGCCCAGCCACGAATTAAAGGTTGTGGAGAACTTCTCATTCCCCACGTGCTCCCTGTCACGCTCAGTAATGCACAACACAACACCCCACAGGCACCGCAGGGAAAAGGGACAAAAGGAGCGGTAGGGAAGTAGCAAAAGGAGGAAAAAAACCTGTTCAGCAATCCTTAATGAGGTCCTGCTGCTCTCTGGCTGGAGCTTCTGAGAGCAAGGCACAGAAATTCCACATAATTACAACAAAAATCCTCACGTACAAATGGGATCCGATCTGGATTTTAAGGTAACAATGGGCTGTTCCTTTTGTGAGTGACTGCGATGTCAAAGAGTGGCTGAGTAACAAATCTCTTCCTCATTTTTATCCCATTTCTGTTTGAAACCTTGGAATTTAAATCAGTTTTGTTTGTAATCAGCAGACCTTGCTCTTGCCTGCTCTTTCTTTGGCTCAAGAATGGTAGTTTTCACCTGAGCACAGCTCTGCCTGGCAGTGGCATCGTCAGGGGAGTGAGAACAGTGCTTTTTGAGGAAAAAAACCCCATGAAAATGAGGTCAGAGAGGAGCCTGATGGTGGCTCCTGGCTGTCTCTGGATAACCTTGCCCCCAGACTTAAGCAGAGCTTTGTGCTCCAGAGGCAGGAGAGGAGCTGGGGGTGCCAAACCTGCCCAAAAAGCAGAAGTGCCCCCTGCCCCTGCCCTTTGCACCGAGCCTGCCGGGCCATTCCTGCCTGCAAACACTGATTTTGGGAGCTGCAGCCCCAGGCAGGGACCTGCTCTGCCCTCTGCTCTCTGCTCTGCCCATGGGAGCTGCTGCAGCTCAACCTGGGCCAGGACTGTGGTTAATAAAACTCAAACTGGTTCATAAAACACAAACTGAGCTGGGGAACGGGCTTATTCCAGGGGAGGAATAAATTCCAGGATAAATTCACCTTGTCCCTGCTGCGGGATGAGATCCCTGGAGCTGCACCTGTAGCTCCTGGCATTCCCTTTCCCCTGTCCCCTGGACAGCAGTCATTCCCTTTTCCCTGACATTCCCTTTTCCCTGTCCCCTGGACACCAGTCATTCCCTTTTTCCTCTCATTCCCTTTTCCCTGTCCCCTGGACAGCAGTTATTTCCTTTTTCCTGTTACTCCCTTTTCCCTCTCATTCCCTTTTCCCTGGCCCCTGGACAGCAATCATTCCCTTTTCTCTCTCATTCCCTTTCCCCTGTCCTCTGGACAGCAGTCATTCCCTTTTCCCTGCCATTCCCTTTCCCCTGTCCCCTGGACAGCAGTTATTCCCTTTTCCCTCTCATTCCCTATCCCCTGGACAGCAATCATTCCCTTTTTCCTGTTGTTCCCTTTCCCCCCTCTCATTCCCTCTCCCCTGGACAGCAATCATTCCCTTTTCCCTGCCATTCCCTTTCCCCTGTCCCCTGGACAGCAGTCACACTGCCAGCACTTTTTATCTCTTGTTAAAAGCAAGATAAAAATTTTATCTCTTCCTCTGTAGCCACATAAACAGGGAAAGCCAAACACAGCCACCCTGGGGAGAATTTGGATGGCCTGGCCCTGTTTGTTTCCTAAACCTCTCCTTTTATGGCCCCTGCATTGTCCCTGTGAAATGTCACCTGTGCTGGTGGCCATAAACCCCCCCTGCTGCCGGGACAGCAGTCAGGGGACAGGGACAGCGCTGCAGCAAGAATTGCTGCCTTTAATATTCATTAATGCCAAACTGAGGCACATCAAGGTGGTTTTCGCTGCCTCCTGGCCAGCCCTGAGGCACCTGGAACAAAACAATCCTGGAACAAGCTCTGGGGCTGGCGTGGCCCCAAACCCAAACCCCAAAGCCCACATCCCAAACCCTGCGGGTCCAGGGCTCGGCACAAGGCGAATCCCGGCAGGGAAAATGAGCAGCAAAGTTTAGCCTGGCACGGAAAGTTGCTAAAATGATAATTACAGGAAACAAAAATCCCACTGCCTCTCAAAGGAACAGATGATTCAGCCACATTTAGCTGCTTTGGGGGAAAATACCGGCTGGTGGGGTCCCGTTCCCACAAACGCTCCCATCGGCACCTCCAGTGTGCCCAGTACAGCAGCACCAGTGTGCCCAGTCTGCCCAGTACAGCAGCTCCAGTGTGCCCAGTACAGCAGCCCCAGTCTGCCCAGTACAGCAGCCCCAGTCTGCCCAGTCTGCCCAGTACAGCAGCTCCAGTGTGCCCAGTACAGCAGCCCCAGTGTGCCCAGTACAGCAGCCCCAGTGTGCCCAGTCTGCCCAGTACAGCATCCCCAGTCTGCCCAGTACAGCATCCCCAGTCTGCCCAGTACAGCAGCCCCAGTGTGCCCAGTACAGCAGCTCCAGTGTGCCCAGTCTGCCCAGTACAGCATCCCCAGTCTGCCCAGTACAGCATCCCCAGTCTGCCCAGTACAGCAGCCCCAGTGTGCCCAGTACAGCAGC
>VYZP01041123.1:0-10939 GCA_013400635.1 Hypocryptadius cinnamomeus
CAGGGACAGCGACAGGGACAGGGACAGGGACCTTCTGCTGCTCCCTGTGCTGTGCCAGCTCCCAAGGGGTGTTCCAGAGAGAGAAGAGTGCTGGTGGTACCCCAAAACGCAAGCTGAGCCACAGCATCTCTGTGATGTGTACTGACAGCTCACCTGGGGCTGTCAAACATCATCCTGGGGTGCCCCCAGAGCCCCCCAACACTGTGGCTTGGCTATGGTGAAGTGGAGGATGCTGGTGCCTCAGACAGGTCCCGCTCTCAGGGAGGGCAGCACCCAGGTCCCTGCAGTCATTAAAGGCTCACTTAGCAGCTGAGGTTATTCCAAATTAAAATACCACATTGTTTTCATGGGGAAAATGGATTATAGGCTCAGAGAAAAATGAGTGCAGATCAGAAATCCTTGTTGCAAGGCTCCTTCTCCCATCACTGCAGCTTTCTGCCACCAGGTAGGAGCTGGGAGAGTGCCCTTGGTGCCTGGTGTTATTTCCCTTGGCTCCCCCTCCTGAGGGCAGAACAGACAGATGTGACCCCAGAGCCGCTTCTCACTCACTGCATGAAGTTTTTTTTACCCTTACACCTGCAAGGTGGCATTTTTGGTGACTCCCTGGTGACTTTCCACAGGTGCCCTGTGGATCCTGATTCTGCCCTTCAGAGCCCTCCTGGCTTTTAGCCCACTTCAAAGGGGGGTCAGCAGAGAGTTTGGGGCTCTGCAGCCCATCCCCTCACCCCGTGCACTCGATTTTGCAGGCTGTTAATGGAGAAGAGGGCGGATGACAGCCGGGACCGTGGTCATCACAGGTGGAATATTAGCGACTGTCATTTTACTCTGTATCATCGCCGTCCTCTGCTACTGTAGGCTCCAGGTAAGGCCAGGGGGTGCCTCAGCGGGGAGGGCTGATGGCCTGGCAGCTTTGGGGGTGCCAGCTGAGCCCCTCCCGTTTCAGTACTACTGCTGCAAGAAGGATGAATCCGAGGAGGACGAGGAGGAGCCCGACTTCGCCGTGCACTCGCACATCCCTCCGCTGCACTGCAACCGCAACGTAGTGCTGACCAACGGCCCCTCGCTCTACTCCTCATCCCCCTTCGCCAAAAAACCAACCCAGAGCCGGCCCAGCTGCCCCAGCTGCACTCCCTACGAGCCCCCAACCTCCTTCCTCCAAGAGCCCCCCACCTCCTTCCTCCAGGAGCCCCCCACCTCCTTCCTGCAGGAGCCCCCCACCTTCTTCCTGCAGGAGCCCCCCGAGGAGCTGCACAACGGGGGGGACCGGGTGAGCTACAAGACGGTGAGCCAGGAGGATCTGGCGCTGCCCGTGTCCAACCTGCAGGCGCTCAACCCCAACCGGCTCTCGGCCATGCGGGAGGCGTTCTCCCGCAGCCGCAGCATCAGCACCGATGTCTGAGGTGCCGCCGGCCCACCCAGCCCCAGGGGCTTTGGACAGCGGGGAGGACTGGTTGGAATTCGTGGAGGAGTTTTGAATAGGGAGAAAAACCAACCAACCAACCAAACAAAAAGAAGTGAATGTATTTCGACGGGCTGGTGGTATAAAGGGGGAGCAGAGCAAACTCAAGTGGGTGTGTGGGGGTGCAGCTGGAACGGGAGGTTTCCTGGTGCTGTGTTGCTTGGTTTTTTCTTTTATAAAGAGGATTTTGATATTGAGCATCCTTTTCTACAGAGGAGCTGTCCCTCCTCACCATTGGGCCGGGGGTGATGGGCGAATGATGGGGCTCACGGGTGGCTGGAAACTGCTCGTGCTGCAGGTCAGCAGCAGCTGCTGGTGTGACCTGGGGGACCCAGGATGCACTCAGCCACCCCAGAATGTCCTCTGGCAAAGCAAGGCTGTCACTGCCCACCCTTCTGCCAGCCGTGGGGGTGGCTGTGGGTGTGAGCCCTGCACCATTCCCAGCCCATCCCGCTGCTCCTGCCAGGCACAATCCCAGGTGCCAGGCACAATCCCCTCAGGGTTAGGATGGTGGCTGGGCCTGTCCCTGGAGCCCCCCGGAGTGGCCTCGTGAAGCCCCTGAAGGAGCTGGGCTGGAGATGTAAAACCTCTGCATTACTCGGTGATGGAAACAACACACAGCACACCTTGGGATGGAGGAATGTCCCTGTGGATAATCAACATCCCTGCGCCAAGTGATGCCACACACAACTCCTGACTGAGGGCTCCGTGGCACAGGGGTCACCGTGTGTGTGCCCACCCCTTGCATGCACATTTTTACACACATTTATTTGTTTGGGAGAGGTTTTTTAAACAAAAATAAAAGAAAAAAAGACACTTTTCCCCCATCCAGGACAGTGTCAAAACGCTTTTAAATTTAATCAAAACCTGCAATTTGCATTTTCCATTGAGCCATGGCCGGGCAGCCTGGCTGTGGCACCAGCTCTGTCCCACGCTGGATGCAGCAGGGACAGCCCTGGGGGAGCAGCAGGCACAGAGCTGGTTCCCTCTGCACCAGATGTGCTGCAAGGGAGCCCTTGGGCTTACTCAGAGATTTAGGAGAGGAATTGCAGCCCTGAGGGGCCTCCTGCTCTGGTTGCTCTCGGCTGTCTCCATTCCCCCCCTCCGACCTCACCACACTCCACGTGACAGAACTCCCTGTTTCTCCTGGACTGGGCATTATTCAGGTTAAAAGCATCACCTGGGGATGGCTGGTGAGGATGGACTGGCTGCACAGAGACTCAGATGGCCTCAGGGCTGTGCTCCAGGGGGATTTTCCTTTTTAAAGATGTTCTGGGAAGAAGCAGCCGTGGCTGCAGCCCCCGGGGCTCACGGACACTGTTTGCAGCCCAGCTGGGTATTTTACTTCAAACCACGAGGGCTTTTAATTCCACAGGAAACCTTTTGAAGTACAAGTCAGTCTTTACAAATGAATATCTTTGACTTTCTGGGGGGTTCTGTTTGGGGTGGGGAGGGCTGGGGTTGGTTTCCTACGTGTTTAATATTCCGGGCTTGGTCCCTGTGGCCCAGCACATCCCAGAGGGATGCAGCGACTCAGACCATGCCCCCATGTACAGTTCTCACTGGGGTTTGTTCCCATGTCTTGAGCCCTTCTCTTCCTGTTTTTCGTGATTTCTCCTACCAGCCTTCCTTTCCTCCTTTTTTTCCTTATTTCTTTCCCTTGTAGCTTGGAAATTCAGCAAATGGTTGGCTTTCACTAACCCTCACCTGGTGATCTGTTGTACAGGACTTTGGGAATCTCAGATTTGGGGAGGGAAAAAGTCAAAAAAGAAAAAAAATAAAAATAAATAAATTACTTTGACATGGGTTTTGAGGTTTGTTGTTTGTTTGCTTGTTTTTTGCCCCTGCATCTGCAAAGTTGGGGTGATGTTTGCAAAGCATTCAGGAGCTCCCTGCTGCAGAGGGAGGGTTGTTCCCTCTAATAAATCAGGAGAGCAGCACTTGGGGTGCACAGAGAAGTTTGGGGGATGCTAAAGAGCCTTTGGCTCAGTGTCTGGGGGTCACACCAGTAAAAATACAGAGCAATAACCCCTTGGGAGCTCAGAAAGGCCCTTTTCTTACTGGCACCATGTGAAATCTCTCTGTTCCCAAACCCCTGAGGAGCTTCAGGGCTGCAGCTTCTGAAGCCACAGAACCCCAAAGGGCCCCCAAAAGTCCCAAAATCCCCCCACTGTTGGGACTTTTCCTTGCATCACTGCCCAAGTAGCTGTGATTCTCCTGATTTAAAGCTGCTCTGCCTCCCCTGGGCACCAGCAAATCCTCAGCCCCAATTCCAGTGTTCCCAGCACTCCGCTACAAACTGGAGAATAAAACAAAATACCACCATAAATATGAAAACTTTATTAAAATATACATATGAGTACAAATTAATGATTATGTGGATAAAGTTCACTGTCTGTAAACAAATATATTAAAAAAGAGCACGTCTTTTTTGTGATATAAAGTGCAGTTATGTTTCCATATTATATACAATATGTCAGCATCAGGGGAGGGTTGTAAGGACTATGAAACTAACATTTGATTATAAGATAAAATTCTCTGAAAAAGTATACACCTACATATTACAAAAAAGGGCTGGAGTTCATTTAACAAAGGAGGATCAGCTTCCCACCACATTAATTCAGCTAACGAGAGCCTGCAGGCCTCGGGATAAATCAGGAGAGGGGCACCAAGCCCATTTTGTGAGGGGAAACTTGCACTTCCCAGAGTTCACACCTTCCCCTCGCCAACCCCAACCTTGCACTGAGGGGAGGAACAGGACAAGAGCTTGGGTGTAGCTGGATTTTGGGGGGGAATCAAATATACACCATTTCTGTCCAGCTCTGACCCCGGGGGGCTCCCAACGTCCAGCGGCCAGGAGAGGAGTTCTGCTTCGGTGGGGACACAGAAACCAGGCCAAAAGCATCCTTGTCAGCAGTGTGGGCAGGTGGAAGGTGGAGCCCTGGCTCAGGCAGCCCTGCCCTAGGAGTGGGGAGCGCGGCAGGAGCGGCAGCAGGCTTTGCTGTAGTACCAGTGGCTGCACAGGTTCACCTTGATGGCCAAGGCACAGTTGGTTCCTGCCTGGTCCTGGCAGCTGTCGTCTGCAGGGAGAGAAAACACACTTTAGCAGGACATTAAGTGCCTGAAAATGTGGCACAGGTTTGTTTGCTTTGGAAGCAGGTTAAATCCCTGACAGACACAGTTGCTTTTCCTCGGGTGCTGAAGTAATTTGGGTGGGGTGGCTGGCTTTTGCTTTAACCCTTGTTAAAGCACTTGGAGAGCAGGTGGTCGGGGTAGGATTTCTCCCTTAATTGATGTCTCTCCTGCTGTTCCCAGCCCGAACTAAAATGCTGCTGGAGCTTTATTTGTGCCAGTTTGAGTGCCACTGTCTCGTAGCTGCTGGCAGGTGTGAGCAGGCTGGTATCCTGTCTCCCAGGGTATCATGTCTCAAGGCATGGCGTGGAAAAGAAAAAGAAAATTAACAATTGTGAGCTCATGAGGTCATTTTCCTCCCTATGCAGCTCTAAACATCATGGGATGACCAACAACATCAGCCCAGCTGTGGCTGCCACCTCCCTGACATCCCCTGGAAAACACCATGGAGCTTCTCCAGAAATGTCATTGTCAACCTGGGCAAAGGCATGAGCAGGTTGGGCTGTTCCTTCACACCTGGCCAGGCTTGGGGAGCTCAATGTCTCTGCTGTAAACCAGAGCTGCCCAGGGACTGCTGGAGCCACCAAGGCACTGAGCTGTCCCCAAGTGAAGGGCTTCTCCTGGTAGGAATTCACAATTTCTATCCCAAAGAGGCTATTTGAGAAAGGGAATGGGAATCCAGCAGTGTCACATCTAGAGTTAGGGGCAAGTGAGATGCTGGAGAAAGGGATGAGGCCAGAGGCTGCTTCAGCACTCTCCCAGCTCCTTTCAGTGCAATATTTTGCTTCAAACCCATAGTATTAAGACTTTTATATATATATATATTTTACTTAAAATCCATAGGATGCATGAAACCAGGCTGCTCCCAGGGCAAGGTGGCCACGAGGCAACTCCCAAGCTCCATGGATCCCAAGGGAATGGGCAGCTGAGAGCACCCAGAGCTGAGCCAGGAGCTGGCCCCAAATCTGTCACCCATTTTCCTGCTTTTCTCCCACACTGTCCTTATTCCCAAATCCTATGAAAGGATTAGAACTGTGTGTTTGCTAAAGATCACAGGGACTCTGAGCCAGCAGACGAGTCAGATAACGAGATAGTTACAAATCCCACGGGACACCCGAAGACCAAAAATCATTAAAATAATGGCACAGACAGAACTTCCTCAGCTCTAGCTGGAATCTTACAGAAGCAGCACCCAAATCAGCTCTCCAAAAGCCCCTTTTATCTTCAGGTCAGAGCATGATTGTTCTGAGCTCTCCTCTTAATTTATCTCCAGAAGGAGCCTGTGCATTACTTGGGCAAAGAGAGGGAGGGTCCCTGGCATCCTCCCTGGGATGATTATCCAAATGGGGCAGGTGAAAAGATGCTGGCAGTGCTGCTGGAGAGATCCATGGAAAATCAAGGCTGTGGGGCTCACCTGGGGGCTCTGTGGGGCAGGGCTGCAGGTCACAGGTCTGTTTGCCCACCGGCTTCACCAGCGGGTCACAGCCCCGCACGATGTCCTTGCCCTGGTAGCACTTCACATCCCGCATCCTCACGCCAATCCCGCAGGTTTTTGTGCACTGGGGGACAGAGAGAGGGGGTGAGGCAAGACCCTGCCATCCCAGGGGACTGTTCTGAGCCACAACCTGCTCACTGGAGTTGTTAGGGCAGGAGGAGGATGTCACATTGCAGTGCCACACAGCTGTCCCCTCGCTCCGTCTTTGCTGCCAGCACCATCAGCTTCTGCCCTGGGGTAGGTGGATGTGGTCCCATCCCCTGGCTCTGACATCCTCCCTCCTCCTGCTGCCCTTCACAAACGAGCTGGACCAGTCCAGGTGATGCTCTGCAGGACATGGGTGGCCGTGGAACCCCCAGAGCACCAGGAGTGGGGTTGTGGGGTCTCTGTGCATCCATGGAGGGCTTGTGGAGCCACTGCTGGGCCCAGCACTCCCTGCCTGCTGCCCTTTGGATGCCTCGTGGAGCTGGGATTACAGCAGGGCTGCTTTGGCTAATTATAGGGGTTGCAAGACTAAAAATGAGGCTCCTGGAGCTCAGATCAGGGAGGCTGCATCCAGGAGGGCTTGCAGGAAGCCCATGGCTTGGACCCTTGGGCACTGAACCCTGGCTGCCTTTTGGGTTGTGCAGGGTGATGGAGCACCCCCAAATTCTGCATCTCAGGGGCAGCCACCCTGTGGGCTCCATGCACACCCCCAGCCACACTCCCAAGCACCAGGGAAAAAGAAAGAAAAAAATAAATAAAGCTACAGCTGGCCCCAAACAGCCCCTCTCAATCCTGTTCTCCCTGAACACAAACAGCCCCAGTGCAGCAAAAACACGCAGGGTGTTCCCTCAGGGACCACATCCTGCAGGGACTCACCCATCTCCTGGGGGTTCTGCAGGCAGAGTGACCCTTGGTGCAAAGGGATGGGGCAGCACAGCCCTGGGGCCCCCTCCTTGCTCACCTCAGACCAGGGGGTCGTGTACCACTTGAAGCAGGGCCTCTCAAAGCACGTGCTCTCCTCCACGGGCTTCTTGGCCACGTCACAGTCAGCGGGGTTGCGGGTCTTGATCTTGCCATTGACAATCTCCAGGCAGAGCACGATCCTCTTCTTCACACCCCGGCCACACGTCGTGTTGCACTGCGGGGCCATGAGCAGGGCCACCTGAGAGCTGTAACCCCATCCTGGCCCCTCTAGGGCACCCCAAAGCACAGGAGCCACCTGAGAGCTGTAACCCCATCCTGGCCCCTCTAGGGCACCCCAAAGCACAGGAGCTGCACTTACCCGCTCCCAGTCCTGTGCCAGCCAGTGTGAGGGGCAGTTCTTGTCCCCACAGGGGTGGATGGCCAGGGGCTTGGTGTCCAGGTTGCACTGGGACTCGGGCACCACGCGCCCGTCGCTGGTTTTGCAGTACACGTGCCGGATCATCCTGCCCTGCCCGCAGCCGCCGCTGCACTGCAACCACAGCGGGCACTCAGCGCCAGGGATCCACCCCTGAGCCATCCCACAGCAGGGACAGAGCCCCCCAGGGCCCAGCTGCCTCCCCACACCCGCCTCCCCCAAATTTCGGAGGGGTTTTTGGGGCTTAAAACAGTCACAGGGGTGCTCAGCGGATCTTTCCTGCAGCCAACAGAGATTCCACCATCACAGAATCCCAGACTGGTTTGGGTTGGGAGGGACCTTAAAAATCATCTTGTTCCAACCCCCTGTCACAGGCAGGGACATCTGCTATCCCAGTTTTTGCAAACCTTGTCCAGGGGTTTGGAAAAGGATAGGTTTATCCTTGGACACTTCCAGGAATGGGACATCCATCATTTCTCTGGGCAGCCTGTGTCCCAGCCCCAACACCCAGCGTGTCTCAGGGCAGGCAAAAGGGGAAGCACCATGAGCAGGGAACCCCAGAGTGGCTCCCGAAGTGGCCAAGGCAAAGGGGACCAAGGAAGTGGCTGCAAAAATTCAGCCCCCGGTGCCCGGAGCAGCCGGTGCTCCCCGTGCTTCTGTGGTTGCTCTTGCAGAGACTCTCGGTGTTTCCTAGCACTGCTGCTGCCATGGAAACTACTTATTTTTAGCTGATGTGAATGTATCAAAACCTGGGTAAAAATAGCTTGGGATGGAGGGGGTCTCTGGAGCAGAATTGTGCAGGAAGGGAAAAAGCCAGGGGGGGAGGAAAAAAAAAAGAGACAGCAAAAGAGAATAGAAAATAAGGAGGAAAGAAAAATAGTGAAAGGGAGGAAAGGAGGAAAGAGAAAAGGTAAAGGGGAGAAAGGGAAAAGAGAAAGGGGAAATGGAAAATAAAAAAAGGGAAAAAAGTTAAAAGGTTCAATTTCTGGGCATGGAGCGTCAGCATTGCCAAGGAATGCTGTGCAGCAGACAGACAAGAGGATTTTGACACCCACTAAGGCCCTCAGCCAGGTCTCTGAGGGTTTAACCCCTGCTGTACCACATCCCCCACAAGGCAGGAGCCCAGGGGCAAGCAACAGGACCCACTGGGATGCTGGATCACCCCCAGTGCCCGAGCCAGGGTGGCTCAGGGTGACAGCGCTGGCAGAGGTGACCCGAGAGAGCCAAAGCACTGGAACTATTTAGGCCAGCTCCCAGCACAGGCTGCCTGCAGGTTTGTTGGGACCTGCCAGGCACGATGAGCCCAACCCCAAAACCCCCAGCCGCAGGGACAAGCCAGCCTGCGGTGGGACACGATGGCCACTCAGGCGGCCACGGCGGGGTCTCACCGGTCCCCAGTCGGACACTGTCCACTGCCGGTCACACGGTGGCCCCGTGCAGTTCTTCTCGGCCAGGGGCCGGGCGCTGGCATCGCAGAGCTTCTCCTCCTCCGAGCAGCGGATGTCCCTGGTCACCACGCTCCGCTCCCCGCAGCGCGCCGGGCACTGCCGGAGGGGACAGCGGCATCAGCCGGGGCTCCCGGCACCCCGGCACCTGCGGGGTCGGGCTTGGGATTTCCCCCCATAAAAGTCTAAAAGCACGCACTGGAAATGCACAAATGTCTTGCCCAAACCCCCTCCACAGCTTCAGCTGTGCCCTGCCCAGGTGCTGTGCTCTCCAACAGGTGATGCCAGAACGGGGAAAAGGCTCCAGGAGTGTCTGCTCTGAGCTGAGCTGCTTTAGCTGTGCTGTGATCTCCAACAGGTGATGCCAGAGCGGGGAAAAGGCTCCAGGAGTGTCTGCTCTGAGCTGAACTGCTTTAGCTGTCACTTGGAGACAGGGTGAGATCTCCCTCGCCTCCTTCCCAGGAACAGCCAGCTCCTTTCCACCTCTTTGGAGAATGTTTCTCCCCCCTCACTGCACAACTGAGATTTTTATGCTGTGGATGAATTTGGCACCGTGCAGCCCAGTGACATTATTTAGAACTGGATTTGAGTTACTACAGTCTCACATACACATTACATTTGCTCCATGCATAACGTAAAGCAGGGAAAAGTGTCAACAGCACAGGGCCCAGACACACCGTGCCAAGATGTTAATCCTCAGAGCCCTGAAATGTGCTTTTTTTAATGCCTATTTCCCCAGCCAACTTGGCACCCCATCTCTGATGGGATCCAAAGGAGATTAGCTTTGCTGCTGGCTAAGAACAATCTACTCCAGCACTGTCTCAAGCAATCTGTCCCTGACAAATGCTGGAGGAGAATACACATTTCTGTAAAATAAACCACTCGAGTTTGCTACGCTGGACAAAATAATGCTCCAGCACGTGCTCAGGGAGCTTCTCTCTACCAGCTGGGAAAGTCAAAACATCCTGCACCACCAGGGAATGCACCAGCCCCTCTGTCAGCTCCAGGGAAATGATGCACACCAGCTTGCAGGGGAATGGAGACGTTTAAATTATGACTAAGACGAGTTTTTGGGAGCTTCCCAGGAGGAAGAGTCATATTCCTCGTGATGCAAACCATGGGGCAGGTTGGCACCCACGGACAGCTCGGCTCAGAGCTCATCTGCTCTTGCTTAGATGAGGTCTGTGCTTGATTTGGGAAGAGGCACCCCGAGGAAGCAGCACTGGTTTGGTTGTTTCCATGAGTTTGTGTTTGTAAGGGATGTGCTGGAGCACTGTCCATGCCTGGGAAGGGATTCAGGGGCACAAACCTTCTCCACAGGTTTTCCCAAGGAAACCAGTGAGCTGGAACCCTCCCCAAACCATTTCCCAGAGGCTTTGGGGACTGGCTTAAGGCACAGCTAGGGAAAGGTTTCATTCTGCATGTGGTGCAGAGGAGGTGAGGAAGGGACATTTATCGGGATGTATTTCATGTGGGAGTCGGGATCACCTTCCTGGCACATTGGGTTTGAGGAGGTTGCAAGGAAATACTGATGGGGAGATCTGAGCCATGGGCTCCTGCCCTACCTGTGAGTGACCAATGGCCTCCCATCCTAAATGGGAGCCAGGCCTTCATTTTAGTGGGACAAATATTGATGCTCATTGATCCACATGCACTGCTGCAGGCAGGGTATCCTGAGAGGACGATGGCTGTGGATGGCTATGGATGAGGACTGATGCCTCGGGTTTAGGTTTTATATTTTTCAGATTCTGTGCTGCTTTGGTGTGTAGTTCTGAGCTTCACATTAGGGGATGGTGAGCTCTCTGCACAGAGCAGGGAGACAAAACAATTCCTGCTCTAGCTGGGGACCAAGGACAAATGATCCAAATCTCAGGCCCAAGAGCACAAACAGCGTGGGCTGGAGAGAGAAAAACAAGCAGGATGGGAGTGCATGGGCTAAAGCTGGAATTGGCCAATGAACTGCAATCTGCACATGGAGCAGAGCTGATCACAGGGAGAGACCCCGGGAGCGCTCGTGCATTTTGGGACCATTTTGGTTCCTCTTGGGTGCAGCCCTGGCTGGGCTCTTGTGCTGCCCAAAGTGG
>VYZP01041123.1:11387-30433 GCA_013400635.1 Hypocryptadius cinnamomeus
GTCAAGCTGTGTCAAGACTCTGGAAGGAGTCACAAGTTTTCATTATTATCTTTTTAGCCTCCTGTAAGTATCTTTTCTGTATTCTTTAGTATAGTTTAGTATAGTATTCTTTAATATAATAAAAATATAGTATATAATATATATAAATAATATATATAATATATAAAAATATAGTATCATAAAATAATAAATTAGCCTTGAAGAACATGGAGTCAGATTTATCATTCCTTCCTTCATCTAGGAACCCTGCAAATACAATATTATACTATATTATTCTGTACTATGTTACACTATATTACATTACACCTAAACTGAATCTGCACAAAGCACTCAACTCAACTCAACTGCCCAGAATCTTGTGACTGTCTGCTGACTGACAGTCTGCACACGTGCTTGGCCCTGACAGGCCAAGGAAAAAAAACAGCATCACTCTGGGTAAACAATCTCCATATTGCATTCTACTTTGGCACAACACAGGAGCAGCGAATGAGATAAGAATTGTTTTGATCATTCTTTTCTCTGCTTCTCTCACTGCTTCTCTGAGGTTCAGAGAATGTGAATCCCACACACCTGGCCAGGGAACAGAGCCCATCACCCCATGGAGCAGCCCACGGGAAAGCCCTGGCTGCAGGGAGTGTGTAATCACATATCCTCTGAACAGAGAGAGACACAGCTGTCCCAGGAAAATCCTGGGAAGCTGTGGGAAACATAGAGAAAAGAATTGAGACAATTCTTATCTCTCTTTCTGTAACCATTGTTTATAGAGTGTGCTGTTCATAGCAATACTGTGAGAGGTTTTTACTTTGAGGCCAATCAAGTCTCACCTTAGCGAGTCTCATTATAAAAGGACCTGCTACTTTCATTAAATTGCCTTCTGATTCACCTTCTGAAGACTGGAACTGCTTCTTTCATTCCATCCCTGACTTAACAGCATCAAGGGAGGAGTGAGCTGCAGCCAGGCTGCCAACTCCTGAGAGCTTTTCCCAAGGGATGGGAAGCATCAACATATGTTGGGCTCACCCTGCAGCCCCCAGCTCATGCCTGAAGCTGGAACCAGCTTGTCAGGAGGAAGGGTGGCACAGCAGGGCCTGGCCCAGTGTCCTCGGTGACAAGTGAGCATTTGTCACCACGGGCTCTGCCAGCACATTTCTCTGTCAGGCTTTTTGCCCGTGTTTGACCTCTCCTTTTTGCCTGCTTAGCTGAAGTACGGGGAGGACACGCTGTCCATCACCCTGCAGATGCCAGCAGGAATGTCACACAGAGCCCTGGTGGGACACACGTTCATGTCCCACCATCAGTTTGACTCTGCTAAGCACAAGTGACAGGCTGGAAGAGCTGGGATCTGCTCCAAGCACTGCCTGTCCTTTACTGTCCCCTGCCACCTCTGTCCTGACAAGAGAGGAGCAGCTTGCAATCCAAGGAAAAAAAATAAAAGGTCAAGTTTTTTACAGTACAGGAATATTATAACAATTAAAGAATGGGCTAAAAATCGGAATGGATCAGAATTCCCAGCTCCTCTGGAGGTGGACAGCCCCCAGGTCCCCACTGCTGCTGTTCTCCCAGCAGGAGAGCCCCAGTCCCAGCTGCCCCCAGGCCTCACACCCCGTCTGGGGCTCCAGGCACAACAAGCAGCCGTAGGGAGATGTCATACATTTGGAGATGTCATTTAGAGGTGTCACCTAACTTCAGAAGGGAAATGAAACAAAGGACTTCCCCATCCAGATCACACAAAATTAACATTTTTTCTTCGAAAAGCCTTGCCAGCCTAAGCATCTTCCTGTCTGCCCAAGTGCTGGTGGCTACTCCATGAGCTCCCAGTGCTCCCCAGTTAAGTCACTGGTAAATCACCGGTAAATACCCCTTCCTCTGCCAGACATGGATCTGTCCTGCCCAAATCCTCTGTGCCCTGCACACCTCCCAGCCTCCACACCAGCTGGACAGCCTGGCTCTGGACAGCCTGGCTCCAGACTGTGGTCACTGCTTGGATTCAGAGCCACATCAGAAGGAAAATATTCCAAAGGACTTCCAGCACAAGCTCCTCTCGGCACCAGCTCTTGCCCCAACACAAGCAAGCCTCAGTGAGGTTTGGGATGCTGGAGGGATCATGGGCTGGGTTTGTGGCACAGTTTGCAAGCCCAGCCCCTCCACCCAATTCACTCTCACCTTTTCCATGTTCCAGGCAGGGCAGGATGATCCTGCACTGCTCAAAGCTGGACCTGCTGGGAGCCCCAGGTGCCAACTCTGCCCGGATTTATGGAAGTTTTACCCTGGCAGCTTGAGCTAAAGCACACAGGAGGAAATTCTTGCTGCTTCCCAGATGGAATTAAGGGAGGAGGGATGGATGTGCTGTGGGCCATCCCTGCTGCCCCCCACATCCACACCAACCCTCCCCAAAAAGGCATCCAGGGCAGAGGAAGCACAGAGACTCCAGGAGCGCCCTGTGCAGGCAGTACCTTGGCTGGCACTCTCTCCCAGCACAGAACTCGTGGATGGGCTCGGGCCGGGTCATGGCATCACAGTAGGTATCGTCCACTTCGATCCCATCATAGCGAACACACATGGCATATGTGGACATCACTCCTGGGGTCAGAGAGAGCACACACACACAGCAGGGTGCTTGGTGAGCTGCACATCCAAACTCTTTTCTTTTTGTTGTTGGTTTTTTTTCTGGTTTTAGCTGCATTTCTCAGAACTTCCTCCCTGTGGAAAGCAGGAAGCTGGAGTTCCTGTCCCGTGGGATGGGTGCTGCTGGGAGGGAATATCACAGTGGCCACCCCAGCAATCTGAGCAGTGTGGTTGAGTTTGGCCAGCTCAGAGGAGGGCATGGCATGGCCACCCCTGCCAGGGCTTGCCACCAAAACCAATATATGACTAACACATTTTTATAGGAAATAGTCAGGGCCACAAGTCTGCTCGGCAGACAGGGTGGTGGATGGAGGCAACAGCAAACAGTCCCCAACCCGCTCCATCCCCCACTCTCCCTGTGCATTACACCCCCCCACTTTGCACCAGGTGCTCCCCAGGTGCATCCAGAGCTCCAGGCCAAGGCAGGGATCCTGGAGATTTGGCAAGGAAGGTCCTGCCCCTCCTGCTCCCCCTCCGAGGCAGCGGCAGCCGGTGCCGGCAGAGCGAGACCTTTTCCCCCACAGCCTCCCGTGCCAGAGTAAATGTTGGGAAGTCCATTCTGGGACCTGGCTGGGGACCAGGAGGCTGCTCTGGCTATAGGTAACAAGAATTGCAGCTCTGGGGAACATATGGTTTACATGAAACTAAAAAAAGATCTACAGCTCTTGACATGGCCTTGCCTCTCTGTGATATGTCAGTGAGAAAAGGCAGCGAGGAAGGAGAAATTTGAGTTAAACCTCTCTCGGCTTGCTGCAAACCAGAGCAGTGCAGGCTGGCCCAGCCAAAGGAGAAATTTGTTCAGAGGGGATCAAAGAAGTCAAAAATGTCCCAGAACATGTGAATGACAGGATCCTGGGGAAAGGGACAGATCACAAAGCTCCTGCTGCAGGCACGAGGCTGCTGGACCAGAGCAAATGCTTAAAATGTAAAATCCTTGCATTTGATCTTTTAAGAGATGTCCCTGAGATTGTAAACTCCTCTCTCCCACTCCTTTCACTCTTTTTAATTCCAGAAGCACTGCAGGCTCTGGATAATTTCAGGGGCAGCACAGACAAGTGCACAACCCACGTGCCTGATTCATCCCAAGGGATCGACAGGACCCCTAACCAAGGGGTGAGGGAGGAGATCAGGTGCCTTGAAGCTTTTCAGGGGGCAAAAAGGGAGGAATTAATGCAAAAAGAGGGAATTTCTGCCTGAAGAATAGAGGCTCAGTTTCGATATCCCTGGCATCTCTGTCACTGTTCCAGATTTACACCCTCGCAGCCGAGCTCAGGCTCCAGGGTAGAAGGAGTGGGAGAAACAAAACATAATCAAAAAGCCAAATGCTATTGTGTTTCCTGCCAGAGCTGAACAATCTTTAAAATTTCTCTCTGCAGGGAAGCAGCTGAGCTTTTCAAACCCCTTGAAGCTGTCAAAAAGGTGAGGAAATGGGGGGAAAAAAAGGAGGCTCGGGACAGGTTTGAGGATCCTGCTGAGCCCCAGGGGGGACACAAAGTGATAGGGAGTGAAGGCAGTGCTCAGAGCTTCCCAAAGGGAGGGTGTTTGGAGGGATGATGGACATGCTGGTCCTCAACACACCTGAGAGCTCGGTGGGCTTTGCATGCTCAGCCCCCAGCTCCTCTCCCCACCTTTGCACCCGGGCACAGCAGAGCTGGGGTCGTGCTAAAGCAGAGCTCATGAGATCCCCTAAACATCACCAGCTCCTTCCCATCCCTAACAGACATAAAATGGACTCACACACCAGGTGATTTCAGCAGGTTGTGCAGAATTTGGCTGCTTCTTATAACTACCTGTGGTGCATGTAGAGCTGCAGGGTTCATGGGAGGAAAGCTTCCACCTGTACATGTCAGCAGCACTCACACCTTGGCCCTTTCTTAACAACTTCAATCTGTTTCTAGCGATAAGCAAACAAAACAAAAACAAAAAACAAAACAAAAAAAAAAAAGAAAAGAAAGAAAAGAAAGAAAAAAAACAAAACAAAACAAAAGGCATTTACAAGGCGAGCAGTGACAGCCCACGACAGACACACACATCTGGCTGCAGTTCGGTTGGGTTTGGGTTTGGGAGGGGATGTGCTTGGTTTGGCTTTGGTTGGGTTTGGTTGTTCTGATTTTTTGGGAGGTTTGTTTGTTTGAATCAATTTTTTATTTTTTTTAGTTTCACAACATACCTGTCCTGAGCCCCAAGTAGAATCCCCAGCCCGGTTAGAGGCAGAGCTTCCACTGTCTAGAAATAGAGAGAATGGGATAAAAATACCCACAAGTAGAAACAGTTCAGAATTTAACAAAAAGT
This sequence comes from Hypocryptadius cinnamomeus, assembly GCA_013400635.1. Lineage (NCBI taxonomy): Eukaryota > Metazoa > Chordata > Aves > Passeriformes > Zosteropidae > Hypocryptadius > Hypocryptadius cinnamomeus. The sequence continues at coordinate 16,305 of VYZP01041123.1, forward strand.
TTGCATTTTCTGCTCAAATACACCTGGCCCTCGGCACACAGTGACTAAAGGTGCAGTATCTCCTCCCCTGTGTCTCCAGGGCTGGGCAAACCCACTCGTGCTGCTCAGTGCAGCAGAGATTTTGGCTGCTCCAATCTCCAAAAGCCAGCACAGGAGTTTCTGAGCTCGCCCCTCAAAGCCCACTGATTTTGCCACTCTGGTTCTGGTCTGATTTCTTTTGCTGGATGTCAAGTGGGGAATTTGCATCTCTCAGCTCCAAGCTGTGCTCAAACACAAAATCCCACGGGGAGAGGAGTAACAGAGTCAGCCTGGTGTGAGAAAAAACATTTATCCAAGCAAGAATTGCAGCTGCTCCCCGTGCTGGGAGGGGGGAACACCTCAGGGATACTGCACCTTTACAACAAAAGGCTTCGGTTCTGTTCTCATACCTTTGTCCAAACCCTTGAAACAGCTACACTGGAATAGTGTACAAGGTTGTATCCTCACATCCAGTTGTCTCTGGCCTGGCAGGATATGCAGCTTGTATGATTTCTAGGCAGCAGAAGCTCTGAAATTGCCTTATTTAGTTGTTTGTAAGAAAAAGTTGAGGTCCAGCCTATCAAATCAACCTTTAAAAGGACACTGTTGAGAATCCAGCCGTTTCCTTTCTGACCCACCCTCCTTCCACCGCCAGCACTGAGCCTCCAGAAGGATTAAAAACAACAACAATCTCATTTTCCCTGTTGATTTTGCCTCTGTCAGTTTGGCAAACGGTTGCTTCCTGCACTTGAAATGGAACTGAAATGAATGTGACTATTTTTTTTTTTTTGGTGGAAAAATAACAACCTCAGCTCACTATAAATAGTGTTTTATCTGCCACAGCAGCTCTGCCTGGGGACCCACACCAGCTCCTGATCCCTGCCCTGTGCCACCAGCTGCCACCCAGCCAGAAGAGGGCTCACAAATGACACTTGTCACTAAAACATAGTCAACATCTGCTTTTTTGTATTTTAATTTGCCTGGAAATATTACCCAGATCCTCCAGTCTATCCCCTGATCTCCGAGGCACCAAAGTAAACACCAAGTTATCCTGTGACCAGGACTCCCCTGTCTTTAAAAGGATAAAATCTTCAAAATAAGCTTTATCCCACATCTGAGGACAGTAAATCTTTCAACAGTGTCCCTTTAGTGTATGTGATCCTAAATAAAGAGCTTCTATGCATGACAAGGTCCCAGGGACAAGATCTTTCCAGAGGAATCAGACATTTGGGCACAGGGCAGCTCATTTCCAGCAAAGACAAAACTGTCACTTTGTTCTCCTCTCAATGCAGACAGCAGCCCATTGTCCAACAAAACTGGGGGCATTTTCTCTTTCAATTTTTCTCTTTATTATGAGCTAAATAATAAGGTCAGGAATTTGCTTCTCGAGATTTTAATCAGCTTTTCAAGCAAGATACAGCACCAAAAATTAGCACCATTCCCTCACCCTTAACTGAGTTCTGGGCTGCCCCTTTTCCCAAAACAGCTCCCACAGCAGAGGAATAACCCTGACAAATGCACACAAAACCACCACAGATCAACATCCACAGTCCCTGGCTCCCATTTCTGTGTTTTATTTTGGTTTTTGTTTCTAAGCAAAGGGACAAACTCGTGGCTCCTGTTGCAGGCCCAGCCCTGGCTGCACACTGGCATGAAGGGTGCCTGGATCTGTCCCAGCACACCCCAGAAAGGTTTTTAGCTGCTCCAGGAGAGGAAAAGCAGCACAAGAGCCACCAAGCCATCCATCCCAGCTGGATTTGTTTCCAGAGAGGAAATAGGAGACCCCACATTGGTGCAAGGTGCTCCTGGGTGCCTCCATCCACACTACAGTGGTTCAGTAAGAAACGAGCTCCTCCACCTCTAACCACACTGTCCCTCATGGGCAGACTCCAGAGGGCTGAGCTTCCCTTGCTTGTTCACTGGCAGGGAATGAAAATGAACAAAAAGCCACAACCCATCCCAAACTGATCTTGGGAAGGATTTGGGAGGTCTCAAGTCCAAGCTCCTGACCCCAATAACAGCCTGTGCCTACAGGGCCTTGCCCTTTCCCAAGGATGGGAATCCCTCACTCTGCCTCATTCCAGGACAAGAGATTTTCCTTGTGTCCCTCCCTGTTTTCTCCAGCACAGTTCTGTTTGTCCCCTCCAGCTCCCTCCCTCCTGGTGGGACAGCTCCAGCCCCAGAGCTCCAGCCCATGACACAGCAAACCCCACACCCCACTGCCAGTATGGGCTTTGTCCCCATGCTGGTGCCAGCAGGAGCCTTAATCCTGCCCTCAGGGGCTGAGCTGGAGCTCCTCATCCCTCATTCCCACCCTGGAGATCCAGCCTAGTGATCAGAGTTCCAGCAGCAACTGGGCTTGAGGAAATAAATTAAAAGTTGGGGCAAGCAATAAAGCCTGGGAACAGCCAGGCTGTGCTGACACATCCCATCCCACCCTTTGGAAACAAGGTGCACGTTGTTTTGTTGCCTTCTTCTCTTCCTGCCTCTTCTTTTTGTCCCCAGCCTGCCTGCACTGATCTTTCAGCCCCCCACCAGCAAAGGATGGAGCCAGAAAGGACCTGAGCATCTCTCAGCCTTTTGGCTGGTGCAAAACTAGTCTGGATATCAATGTTTTGATCTGTAAAGTTTGTATTTTCTTCCAGAGAGAGAGGGGGGAGTACAGGGGGACACTGTGGAACAAAACCAAGGGAAGAACAGGTGGAAAAAGTTGTCAGTGCTGGGTGACATTCCTGAAGAGGTTTAAATCACTGTTATCAATAGCTGGGCAGCCAGGGACAGTGCAAGGAGCTTTTTAACACCCAAAAAGCTGCACTGGAGCCACAGTGTTCTGTGATTGTCCTGTAAAAGCCAAGCTCCCTGTATTCCCAGGAGGTAGGGAAGCACTGCCCCCATTTCACAGCTGCTGGGGTAGAGTTTTGGGGTACAGGGTGGCAGCTGAGGGGACACAGGGAATGTGATGGGGACCAGGGGAGCCCCGAGGGGCAGGGCAGTTCCCTCCTTGCCCCAGGGCGGGTAAGGGGAGCTGAGGGCTCTGCCCTCTGTGTCAGAGAGGATGAAATGCTTGCTTTGGCAGCTGAAGGCAGCACTCCCAAGCCAAGCCACGAGGAGAGATGATAGATTCAAGCCCTTGGCAATGTTTTCATGTTCTTATCATTAAGAATTTGTTGATCCATTTGCTGCATGGCCATTTTCTGTAGCACGAGTGTCTTTAGCATAACATAGTGGAAGTTGTGGGTAAATCCAGCTAACTCTAACCAGAGGGAGCATCTGCTCAGGGCTTTGCATCTCCTCAAACTCAGCATCTTATCCTGTGTTTTACAGGTCCAGGAGGAGGCTGACAGGAGCCTGGGGTGCCGTGGGGATGCACAGTGGGACCCAAATCCACACCTGGCTCTGGGACCTGGATACTCCCAAGACCCCAGTGACAGCTCAAGCTGCCCAGGGAGTGCTCTCGTGGGTGGCTGACCATGAGGGAAGGCTAATTGGAGGGCTAATTGCTGCTGTGAGCACTGGCCCCATCTCAGTCCCCATGTGGACACACTGGGAATGAGTTCTGGGCTGGGAATCAAGGCTGCTCCCCAGAGAGCCCTGGGACATCTCAAAAGCTGATAGATACAGGCCTGGGGATCAGCACCTACCCAAGACTTCCTTCCACCCTTCCCCTGAGCAAAACCTCCTGCTAAAGCTACATTAAGCCTTTCTTTACCTCCCCACTTCCACTAAACCAGCCATCTAAAGGAGTCCTGAGCTGATGGTCCCAGTATCAACCAATGAGCTGCTGCTGCAGAGCTTTGGATATTCTTGTCCAAGCTGTGACTTCCTGAGCTGCTTCTGCAGCTGCTGAGTCAACAAATCCAGGCTGTTCCTGCAGGACCTACAGTGGAGCCATGCCTAGGAGCTGTTGGAAGCATATTCCTGCCATCCCAAGTGAGAAGGATCATGGGTGGCACTCGACAGGGTGGGTGAAAAGGGGCCAGGACCAACTTCTGCTGCATCAGAACTTGGAGGAAGGGGCTGGGGAATGGGAGAAGGATGTCAAGAGAAGGCAAAAGGACAAGAAGCTCTGACAAGAAGCTGTGACAGCAGAGAGCAAGGCCCCAGCTGACAAACATCAGCATGGACTTCAGCATGCCCACGGCGGGGACACCAAGATTTCTTCTTGCTTAAATGCTCTCATGACTTCCTGCTCCCAAACCTCTGGCCCTTCCTTCCAGATCAACTCCCAACAGAACATTTCCACCATCCCACCCCACTTACCTCCTGCTTCCAAAGGGATGAAAACCATGCATTGAGAATAGGGCTATTACGAGTCGAGAACAGCAATAAATTTGATTTACTGTAATTAAAGGCACGTCTCTTACCTTGCTTTGTGGGTTCTGTTCCCTTGAGGGCTGCTCATGGTGGCGGTGGTGTTGGAGAAGGGTGTTTCTGCAGAGGTGTTGGCTTTGCCGTTACTCAGCTCCATGAAGGTGCTGTTCACCGAGTAGCTCACGAGGCCATCGCTGTCCTCATAGTCCACGTAGAGGCTGTCAATGGGTGACCCCACCGAGTTGGTTGGGTCTCCCTGGGCGAAGATGCTGTTCATGGTCATGTTGAGCAGCAGCTCCTTGGAGTCCGAGGTCTTGCCCAGCAGCTTGTCCGTGATGGCGTTCTCCAGAAGGAACTCCCTGGAGCTGAGCCTGGCCTCGGGCTCTCTGTCGTCATGGTCTGTCTGGTAAGTAGACCTGGTTACGTTTGAATCTAGATTGGAGCCAACAGGGGGGAAACCACAGTGACAACCACAAAATGCATCGAGGCTGGGAGGGAGAAGCAGCCCGGAGCAGCGGGGACGCGCTGGAGCCTGAGCAGCCACACGGGGGGCCAGAGGCAGGGGAGGGGGGATCTCATGGGGTTCTCAAGGGTGTGCAGCTTTGGGGGGGCTTATCCCGCTATGGTGTGGCCAGAGGGGAGCTCAGCACCCGCCAGCACTGCCCAAAGCAATAGCAGAGGTGAAAGGAAGGTGCTCTGCTGGCCCCACAGCCCATGCAGCCATGCTGGGAAGGCACTCCAGGCACTTTGGGGGTGGGATGCCCAAGGGACTCAAATGGGAAGGAGTTGCTGGGGGCTTTGGAAGGGTGGGGGGTGATGGGAGATGTTGTGATGGGGAGTTTTGTGCACCCAGGGCTCCCTCCTGTCCTTGGCATGAGGCAAAGCACAGCAGGGCACCAGCAGGGAGATCTCACCCGGTGTCCACCCCCCACACGCCCCCACCAGAAACCAGAATCTGAAGGGCAAAGAGGATTTGTGAGCAGAGATGTTTTAAAGAACTTTCTGAGATTTCCAAAACACAAACCAGCAGAACCACCAGAGGTAGAAACAGAGCATTTCTCAACAAGAGCTCTGAGAAGCAGAACAGTGAGGCCCAAGTCTCCTCCTTACCTTGGGGTTGTTTGCCCTTCAGTTTTGGCTCACAGTCAATTGTTTCTGCTCTTTCATAGACCTCATTGGTTTCCTGACCTTTGCTCAAGTTTAAATCTTCCTCCGTGTCCTGCCTTCCAAACACCTGGTTCTCCAAGTCTATCCTTTCCCTGGAGATTTTCCCAAAATAGGTTGCATTGTGCTGGATAAAGCCCAATGGCACGTCTCCATCGAACTCTCGGCTCTCCTCGCTCTCCGACTCAGAGAAGGTGTAGTAGATGGGCTGCAGATTCTTTGAGTGTGGCTTCCTCAGGAGAGTGTATTCAAACGTGATGGATGGGTTCTTGCCATTTTGATTCCAGACCTAGCAAAGAAATCAAGTTATTAGCGGGTGCAGGGAATTTGTGGCAGGCAAAGCATGGGACTCATCCTGGACCTGACAGTTGGGGAGCATCTATTTTGCTATTTCCAGTCTGTTTTCCTTCACAGTGGCAACTTCTTCCTGCTGGAGCCCTGCACCATTTTTCAAAGGTTATTTGGCAGTGCTGCCATGGGGATTAACCCCAGCTCAGGAGCCACAGGTCACACTTCCTCCTTGGCCACTGAGTGACCAGAGGCTTGGGGCAGCCATCACTTGCAAAGCCACTTTTTGTGGTTTTATGAGGAGCACACCCTCCCCTGCAGCTACTACACCCCACTGGGGCTGGGGGCTCCCAGCTGAGACAGCCTCATAGTGGTCTAATGCTTTTTAAGCACTCAAGCAACCATCCCTTCCCCTTCCAGAGGAGCCTGGGGCTACATGGAAGATGTCAGGAGTTGGGCTCTGGCTGGCTGCCCAGAAGAAAATTAAGGGACTTTTCTCCAAATACCTGGTTTTACATGGTTTGCTTTTGAGAAAGAATTGGGGTTTAAGGTTTATGCACTTGTCTAAGCTCTCTGGCCCAGTTTCTTATTTTTGCTTTTCCTGCCAGGTAACTCGGATAAAAATGCCAAGGAGCAGAGGAGAAATCCCCTCACAGTGCCTGAGGCATCTTCTCCCTGCAGAGAGGAGTTACCAAGCCCACATTCACCACTGACAGCCCTGCCTGAATCCAAGAGCACTGGCACAAATAAAATAGGGTTGGGTAAGGAACTAGCCAGAGTCACTGCTCCCATCCCCTCCTCATGAAACCATGGCAGGACTCTGCTCCCAAGCTCACCCCTTCCTCAATCCAAGGTGGATTTTCTCTTCCCCACCATGAGAAGAGGAGAAATCAAAGCTCACCATTATGTTCAGCCCTTGATTTGTGGGTCCCTGGGCAACAATGTACTCGATCCCAGTCTCGTACACGTCCATGGGTCGGCGGTACTTGAACACCGTGCCTGCAATGTTGAAATTCTTTGGGCTGTCCACTTTATAGTTCCCATTGAAGAAATAGTACCCAGCTTCATCAGCCACAGCTTCAAAGGAGAGAGAACAATCAGTGCTGCCACGTGCAAGGGCAAAGCTCTGGATGCAGCCCCTGGTGTGTTCAGGGGGTAAAATCAGTGCCACAGCAATAAAACAAGAGATTCTCCTACATGGCAATGCATTGATCACCTGTTTGCAGCACTCACCATGTGAGGACGTGCTCAGAGTTCTGGGCCACGTGTCCCTCCACATTGCAAACCCCTGGGAATGTGGCTCACACTCAGCCCTGGCTCCTGTCACCCCCTTGGCACCAGCCCAGCAGGAACATTGAACAGTGCCAGCTCTGCAGAGAGCACTGGCCGGTGGCCAAGGGCAGGAGCTGCCTCCTTGGGAGCTGATGCCTCCTGAGCCAGCAGTGGCCCAAGACAGGTTGCCAGGTTGCCCTGAGCCAGCCCAGGAACTGGTAACCACATCAAGCCTTTTTCATTCATAGAATCATCCTAGAATGGTTTGCATTGAAAGGGACCTTGGAGTTCATCTCATCCTGCCATGGGCCAGGACACCTTCCACTGCTCAAAATCCCATCCCTGGCCTTGAACACTTCCTGGGAAGTGACAGCCACCTTCCAGAGGCCACGAGCCTCTGAGGCAGCAAATGTGCTTCTCTTTGGCAAGTCTGGATTTTTCCACATTGCTCTGAGCAGCTCTGTCACCTCCCCCATGAGATGGGTGTGTGGTCACCAACACTTCAGCAAGGCCACATGTAGGCCACATCCCCTTGGTGCTGTTGTCATTGCACATTCCCCAGGCAGGGGAATGTTGAGGGGATCACCAGAGAGGTGAAGTCACTTGGCCATCTGTGATCCAGCACCAGGGCATCCGTCACGCCCCGCTGAAATCCCAGTAATATTCACCAACATTTTCTGCTTTAGAGCAATCAAAGTGTTGACAAACACAGCCCAGGTGCTCGGACTGCAGAGAGGAGCAACACCCTGGCTTGGACAACACGGATGGATTTACATTGCCTACGAATTTAACTCATGTCTGCAGCAAACAGACTCGCTGATCCTTGTGGGTCCCTTCCAACTCAGGATATTCTGTGATTCTATGACAAAACTACATCCAGCTCTGCATTGGAAAAAGCATTAGCCAGCGTAGGCACGCATCCTAGGGAAGTACCAAGAGGTTATACACACCCAGAACATCTGCAGACTTTTTCCGTTCCACTATCTGGATATCCCTCGCTCCGGCGGGAATGTGCGTTACCAGGGAATAGCCTACGGGAAACCACGGATTAACCAGAGGATCTTTGGAACCAGTGATCTGAACCAAACCCTCCTCAGGCAGAGCTGCAATCTAGCCAACACCCTGGCCTGGACCCACATTTTTAATGAGCTATGGATTTAAAAGCCCTGATCCTTCATGTTTTAGGCTGCAAACAGGAGCTTCTCGGGAATAGAAAAGAAAAATGTGTGAATTGTGTCCTGGTTTATGGAGGAAAAACACATCCAAGGGGGGAAAGGATTCAGTTCTTACAAGCACAAATATCATGTTTATCTAAACTGGTGTAAGAAAATACATCTGCAGATGGTTTTATTAGCTAGAGAAGCTGTTGTGTGGTTCAGTGTTGATCCCTGTGTCAGCCAGCATTCCCAAAACCCCAGCAGGAGATGGAGCTGGTTTCTCCTCTGACTCCCCTTTGCCTAGCACCAGACAAGAGAAGGGACAGGACAAGTCCTCCCACAGCACTGAAGTTCCTGCAGTTTGCTCCATCTCAGAGAGCATTAATCATAATTCCTGAATTAGATTGTTATATTTAGGACATGTAGGTTTGGCTGCTTTACATCACACTGATTTTTGAAATCCTGGTCTTGCAAGATATTGTTGCTCCCTGTTATTACAAGTCGTTTATTTCTGGTCTTACTGGGTCATGAGTGTCCTGTTTTTGGCTAAATGACTAAAAAAGACTAAAATAAATACCAGCCTCTTGCATAACTCTTTTGCACTACTCATCATCAGAGACCTCTGGTTTCTGACAAACACCACACAAATTTCCTGTTTTGTTTTGGTTTTTTTAAAAGAAGGTTTTCTCTGCCCAAACAAGCGGCATTAACACAAATAGAACACGTGGGAAAAACTTAAATTGGGCAGTTGGTAAGACCTGAAAGCAATTTACCAAAAAAATTAGTCCATTTTAAACCCAGCCCTCTCAACTCAAGCCCTCAGTCCCCAAAGCCTTACCAAGATGAGAATTTCCTTTCCGGTAACTGCCGGTTACGTGGGTGCAGCTGCTCCCATCTCCTTGGCAAACTCCACATTTATCCAAGGTGTGGGTGGAAAAGAGAATGCCATCACAGCCAATGGGCTGAAAAATGCACAGACAGAGCGCTGAGGGTCAGGCAAACGTCGCACCCATTGTGATTCTCTGAATGCTACTAACGAGATTTTTGCTATAATGTTTAACAACCTCACATTTTCCAGACACGCAAACCCCTCGGAAATCCGTGTATTTGCAGGATGTTCCATCCCTGGCCTGAACCATTAACTGTCTCTGACCATCCACAGTGGTGCAATGAAGGTCACAGGGCTTGCTAGAAATGTGAACATAGTCATCTAAGGGGAAAGGATATAAAGAGAGATTCAAAAACAGCAGAAACACCACAACTTTCATCCTACCCAAGCCAGCGAATCTCTGCCAAGCTAAACAACAGCAGCACAACTGCAGAGCAGTGAGAGTTCACAAGTGGCCATCTCTTGTGTTTCAGGATAGGCAGGAGATGGCACTTGGGCAGTGTGGCAGCCTTTGCTGGAAGAGATGCCCCAGGGATGCCAGGGGCATCACCAGCACCAGCCCAGGGCAGGCACTGAGGCAGCAGCACTGCTTTGTGCAAGGACTCGTACATTACACAAAAACATGCATGTGCACTTAGCAACACTTGATACATGAGTTAAATTTACACATAGATTGTTGGAAATACACGTGTAAGGCTATGTTCAAAACCATAGCAACTCAGAGCATTTTATGATCTCTAACTTTTCCATAAACATTCACCCAAGATGAACTTAATTCACCCTTTGCTTTCTGTAGACAACAACTGGCTGCAAGCACCCACCAGCACAGTAATGCCACATTTTATAATATCCACAGGAAGCAGATGACAAAATCATATTTATATCAGAACCCTGATGCCAAGTGTTTGTCTCCACCAACTCCTGAGCAATCAGAGACCCACTGGCCTGCACACCCAAGCAAGGCAGCATCAGTGTCAAAATATTCTGCTGCAAATCCCCCAGGAGCCACATGAACGCCTGCTCAATCATAAAACAACTCCTGTGATAACTCTGGTGAGTCAGCTTGAGCAGCAAACGTGTTTAAGGAAATTGTCACCTTCAAGGGACAAAAGCCACCAAGGAGAAATAGCTCATGGACCAAGTTCTACCTCGCTGACCTTGCAAAGGCTGGAGAGCCAGGGGCTTGGTACACAGAGAAATTGATTTGATGAAGATAATTGTTCTTGGGTATGTACAGAGACCCCTAAAACAAAGTTGCAGCAGATCCCATATCTATTTTTAGGCACTCAAATGTGGATCTGAAGAACTTGAGCTCAGGAGCCTCCTCAGGAGAAGGGTCCTGGCTTCCAGCAGCTCTAAGGTCATCCATGGCTTGTGTTTAATGCTTGATTTTGATGGGAGTTCAGTGCCTAAAAGTTCAATAAAAGCTCAGTTTCTGAGTCCTAAGTTGTTTCTGCAGCTCTTGCTCGCCCCAGATGACCAAAGTGACCGGCTGCACCTCGGTGACATTTGACAGAGCACACAGAGGGCGTGGGAGAGACCAAATATCACTGAAAGAGCACAGCCAGCAGTGGCCCTGGCTCAAAGGACACTTGTCAGGGTGAGCCCAACTGTCCCTGCCAGCACAGCCCTCACATCTCCTGCTCTCACATCCCCCTGCAGCCTCTGGTCCCTGGGAGCTGTGACCAACTCAGGCTACAGACACGAATTCATGTTGTTATTTAATTTTCAAGCTACCCTGCAGCTGCCAAACAAGCCTTTGAACTCGGGAGACAGCTGATTGTGCCTCTGAGAAACCACTTTAAAACAGCAGAGGAGGAGCCTTCCTGCGGGCTGTAGCATCATAACTATCAAAATATTTGGCTGAGCATTATGAAACACACAAAGAATGTCTTGTTACCAGGATATAAAGGTTTCCATTGATAGGTTCTGCCATTATACACATGGGAGTTAAATGATGAACACTGCTCCTCTCGAAAGCTCCTTCCGTTCACAGGGCACTCCTAGAATGGGATACATTAACATCCTGACGGAAACAAAGTGCAGGAAAGGTTTCTGGCACATCACCACCAGCTGCAAGGAGTGTTTCCATCACCTTCCCCAGCCAGGCCACATCCTCCTCCTCCTCCTCTTCCTCCCCCCACTGCAGGAACCCCCTGGGGACTGTTGCCAGAGCCACTCTCTGGTTTTTATTGCAAAATGCCCAAAGCCCAGGCACTGGTGATGGGCACCAAAGAAGGGAACCCCCAACTGCTTGGAGGGGCAAGAGGGTGACAGCTACAGGACAAATGGTGTTCCCTCTCCAAGGGACCCAGAAATGCCATACATGACTTTCCCAACAAGACAAAGGATATCCTTACTTGGACTTTGCAGAGCTGGTATCTTTTGGATGTTCCAGTGCATGTTTTATTAGCCAGCCCACTCACTGACTTCCTTCTGAATAAGGAAATGGTGGTTAGATGGGGGGCAGAAATAATTTTCCCTTGTTTAAACATATTTGCTGTCTGTCATGTCAGTGTCCACAGAGCAGAGCCACACAGAGATCTGCCAGTGTCCCTGGAGCAGGTAGCAAAGGTCTCTGTGGCTTTGTCACCTGCATCACCAACGATTCCAGGAGGTGTCATGGGTTGAGGGCCTGGGGACAAGGTTTACAAAGTGGCTTTTGGCAACCAAAGTGCCCAGAGAGGGCAGAGCCAGGCACAAAGCAGATGGAATCAGGGGGTCCCCAAGCAGCCCTGCACCAGGGGCTGCAGTGCCCCAAAGCCTGGAGAACAGGCTCAGTCTGTGCCTGCTGCCCCTCTGCACCAGCCCCTGCTGGAGAAACTGCAGGGCCAGCACAGGAATCACTCAGCTGCTGCTCCTGGCAGGGATGCCCAAAGCTCAGGAAATCCCAGCAGGGGATTTGCCCAGACACATTTCCATCAGTGCCTCTCTCTGGGTGGTGACCTTTGGGGTCAGGCAGCTGCAGAGCCCCTCCCCAGCCCATGGTGCTGTACCTCTGCCTCAGGCAGTGCCTCTCCTGGGATTTGACACCTCCCCCACAGGTCCTGGTGCACGCTGTCCACTTGGTCCACTCTCCCCACCAGTAGGCAGTGACATCTGACCCCTCCTCCAGGCTGTTGGATGTCTGTGTCAGGTCCTGCTCGGAGCACAGGGGAAGGAGGAGAAGCAGGAGTCACACCCAAACTTCAGAGCCCGCGTGGGGACGCTGAGGGCAGCCCTCCCCTCCCAGCCTGCCCCACTCGACCCAGGCATTGCCTTCTCCAGTTGAGGTCAGGCCTGAGGTTTCCATCCCTGCATTCTTGCAATTGTGTTTTCATTACAAAATTGGAATGAAGTGGCAATATTTGGGATTCCTCAGGAAAGGAAATTCTCATTGTTTCGCTCAGTTGGCAAAACCGAGCTCCCAAACAACCCTAAACTCTCCGAGACTCTCGGTGCTCTCTGACTCTTGCTCCACAGAGAATTCAGGGAGCTGCAGAGCCAGCTGCAGCTGAAAGCTCCACTGGAAGCTTCAACAAACCCTTGCAAAACCCTTCTGCAGCAGAAGAGCAGGTCAGTGGGTGCCAGGGGGTGCCAGCAGGGTGCAGGAGCCTGTGTGGTCTCTTTGCAAGCACAGGTTTGTCACTTCAGGAGGGTCCCTGACACCCCCAGCTCCCACCCCCTGTGGTGACTGTGCATCAGAGGGCAGAGAAACTGCAAATATTGAATGCAAAGTAAATGAAAGCTCAGCCACTGCAGGGAGCAAGGAGTGATGCTCACCCAAGAGGAGGGCATGGCCCTTCAGAGTCCTTGAAATGCTCTGTGAATGCTCTTAGCTGTGGTAGGCACAACTTAGGTTAAGCCCAGACTAAAGCATGAAGGCAAGTCAGAAGTCCTCACAGTTTTTGGAGATGTGGTGCATGCACAGAGCAGCTCTGCAAGCCCAAGGCGTTCCCATCCCAGACACCAGAGCATTTTAAAGCACAGAGAGCCCCAAAAAACCTGATAGCCTTACCTGGGCTATGACAAAGACAACATTGCCCACGAGAAGAAGGGCCAGGGTGCCTTTCAGTTGCAACTGAGCACTGACAGAGATGCTGCTCCACCTCCACTTGGACATCTTCATCCTAGAAAGCAACCAAACACTGCACTAAGCACAGCTCCCACCCAGCCCCATGCCCAGCAGCAGGATCTGCTTTTCCTGGGTTCCACAGCTCTGCTCCAGCATTCCCACTCAGCTCGGTGACACCGACCACCAGTGACTGCAGGGACTTGAGCCTGAAGCTTTAGTTAATTAATAGCAGCATGAACATGGTACAGATTCACTTCCCAGCTCGGTTTTTATCTGTCAAACCACAACTTTGCACTGGTTTCCAGTGGCTGCACCTGACACTGCTCCAAGCCTGCCTTGGAATAGAGCCTGGCTTACACCGAAGCACATGAGTAACCAGAAGTGTTCCTGGATCTATAAAAGCAGTGCATTTAAATATCCCCATTTACAGGACTGCTCCTGGAAGAATGAGATGAAAGGCTTCAAAAACAAAAAAATGCAATTAACAGGCATTATTCCTCCTTTTTTCATTTATTCCACTCCAATTCCCCTCGGTTCCCAGGGAAGATGCCTGTTCTTATAGAAGAGACACGACCCACAATTAAAGAGCAGAAATGAACTATCCCAAGTGTCAGCCTTTCATCTCTTTCTCCATCTGCCTCATGAAAGAGAGTAACCCAGAATGGCATTTTCTTAAATAAAACCCAGCTCAAAACCACAATACGTTTTATTGTGAACCTCCCTGCAAGAGCCAGAAAGGAGCAGGTTTCAGGAAATCATGCTTCCAGGCAATCAAAGCAGCTCATGTCTGTGAGGAAAAAGAAAAAAAAAATATGCTCCCCTAAGCTAATTTCCCTTGAAAAGCAGCTAGGCAGTATCTTTGGGAAGCAGGGGGGTGGGAGAGGTGCTGCTCCTGGGGAGAGAGGGCAGGACTGCAGACCTGTAATATAAAGAGCTTCTTTCCTACTCATTTTTTTTTTTTTTTTTTTTTTTTTTT